>CM024266.1:12819212-12871318 GCA_013621005.1 Aeschynomene evenia
TGAGGGTGGATAGGCCATAAGACATAATAAGTGATAAAGTGATAATGAGTTACAACCTAGTAAAGTGTCAGAGAACATAGCATGATATTTGATTAAGTTTTCCCTATATGACTAGATGGCACGTAGAGTACACACACGAATGATGTAATCATGTATAATGTATGTATGATGTAAAATGAACAAGAGACACTTAGGTAAGTCGTTCCGAGAAAGATGATTTTAGAACTTATAACTGAAATTGAATTCATTCATGTTTCACCAATTTTATTAATAAACCCGACGTGGCTCCCCTATTGAGTTACTTCCCAGTACTCACCCCACGTTTCCCCCCATTTTAGATGATGAGATTCAGCAGGACACATGAGCGGATGAGGAGCCTGCGCAGCTTTAGTTTATGCAATTTATTTATTTCTAGACTTACCAGTTCCCGTTATTACGTTATGGATTAATATTTTTTATTGATTGTTGAAAGAGAATAATTATAAATATTTTATGAATACAAATTTGATATTGAAAAAGATGAAAACTAATTATGTGATTGAATAATTTTATTTGTACTCACTAATATAATAATAATAATTTCATTATGTATTTTTATTGTTATATTTACAAAATAAATTTATGAATAACTTATTTTCATTTAACTTCATTTTATACAAATATTTTTTCCATTAATTATTTAATATCTTACACGTAAAATTTGATATAATTTCCGTGCATCGCACGAGTACAAGACTAGTTCCTTTGTGATTGACTATGTATGAGAGATTACTTGTGGTTTTATTTATGTTATGAGTATTATTCAGTATTAATTCATGATTATTATTATTATCGTTGTATTTATGCGCAAGACCCTTATTTTATATTCCGCGAATGTTTTCGAAAAATTTACTCCTATATATTTTCCGCGCATAATATTTTAAAATAAAGATAAAGTTATAAAATCAGAACGTGACCCTTAACAAATGACCTAAAATGACTTCAACATTAAAGGACTATTTACATGAGGTTACACTCATTATCTCTTTTTTTAATTACTTACTAAACTCATTTTCTCTTATATTAATTAAGAGTTTAATTAAAAAAAATAATAACAACCACCTAAAATTTTTAAATATACACAAAAAAAACCTTATATTCCTAAATTATACGGATAAAAGAAAACGTATTTTGCAAGCTTTTTCTTCCATCCCTCTAACCTCTACACCACTTTCTCCTCCTCACTTCACTGTTTACTGAACCGGGTTGTACCCGGTTCATGTACCGGTTCTCCCGTACAGCGAGCTCTTTCTTCATCCCATCGACCCATTCCATTCCTCAAAATCAACTGAACAAATAAAAAAAAAAATATCATCATCTTCCTCCTCAACTCTTGCTCTCTCTTCTTCCCTCTCAGATCCCAGACCCAATCTCCATCTCCACAACTAACACATTATTACCCATACTCATCCAAACATCACATTAAACCAATCCAAACCCAAAATAATATATCAAACTAAGAATTTAAAAACACCAAACCAAACAAACAGTTACCGATCTCACAATTCGCAATTCGCAATTGTGATGCCCCTCACTCCCTGAAACCATGGATTCCCCACCTTCCCAACACCACCAGTGGGGAAGGTCACCAACCGAATCCCCAAATAATAATAATAATAATAATAATTCCCGCCAGCACCACCACCCTCTACGAACCTCTTCATCATCTTCTTCTTCTTCTCTAACCAAATCTAACTCCGACGCCATCCAATCTCTCTCGTCCATCCTCAACAACCCTCACGCATCCGACGCCGCCGCCTCTTGGGTTGGATGGTGGTCCTCCTCCACCGCCGTCTCACCGCCGGACTTCGCTCCCATCGCTACCACCAAAGCCGCATCGGAGATCACTCGATCCGACTTCACCACCTACCTCTCACCAATCTCTGAACCCTACCACCGCTTCGAAGACATCCGCAACCATGCCTCCAAGGAGATCGGCGGTGATTCCTCTGTTGACGGCGGTGGTGGCGCGGGGGAAGCACTCGTCGCGTGCCTTCGAGAGGTCCCGTCGCTTTACTTCAAGGAGGATTTCCGGCTGGAGGACGGTGCGACGTTCCGGGCCGCATGTCCGTTCTCTGCCATGTCGGAGAACCTTGCGCTGCAGGAGAAGCTGTCGCACTACCTTGATGTTGTGGAGCTGCACCTTGTGAGGGAGATCTCGCTACGTTCGAGCTCGTTCTTCGAGGCGCAGGGGCAGCTTCAGGACCTCAACGCCAAGATTGTGGAAGGGTGCGCTCGGATTCGGCAGCTCAAGGAGACGATTCGGCTCCTGGATTCGGATCTGGTCGAGTCCGCGAGGCAGAGTCAGGAACTGAATGGCACCAGGACCAACCTCCTTACGCTTCAGCAGAAATTGAGGCTTATATTATATGTCAACCAAGCTGTCTCCGCTCTCAAATTGGTACTTTTTTTGGTTGTTTTTTTTACTTGATTTCAATTAGATGATAATGGTTTCTGGTTGTGGAAGTAGTTTAGTTTTGGCTGTGATCGGTTATTGGTTATGCTGATTGGGCTGTGGCTATTAGAGCGGTGGGTTTTAGTGACTGAGGATACTATTGAATGTAGGAACTTTACTGAATAAGATTGTATAGAACTTGATTAGATGAACTTTACTGAACTTGATTGATTGTATTTCTGGTGAATCAATTTTGTGCTGCTCATTTTATTTCTCCTTTTGTCATATTCATTGATTCAAATTTGACCCTGTTATGTTTGCTTTTCTGTGATTCCATCTCCTGATAAACTTTATTTTGTGAAATAGTGGATCATCTTTACAACTTTCTAGTGTTGATTACCGGAGGTCATTGTTAAGTTGATATATTTTGCTGTGATACAGCTTGTTGCATCTGCAGATTGTGCTGGAGCGCTGGATGTAATTGATGATTTGCAACATTTACTGGTATCATTTACTGTTGTTAGTGCTTGTTTTCATAACCATGGCTTTGATTCTTTTCTTTTTCCTTGTAAGAGCATTACATTGATTTATCGTAGCTACGATCCTTAGTCCTGCTTTGTTGTATGTACTTTTAATTTGAGATTCTTAGTAACAAATGCAGTAACAAATGCCTGATATGATTGTGTTCATGGGTTATTATGGACAGCTTAACAAACAGAAATTCTTTATTTCATTTAGTTGTCAGTAAGAGTTAAGTATTCAAGGTAGAGTGTAGCATGTATTCCCTGCTTTGGCTTTGATTATTAACCCCGTAGGATTATTCATGTGCATAATCTACTGTCTGTTGGTTTTAAATACATTGATTGTAATGCAAGTCCTAGTGTTTGGACAGGCCAATGTCTCAACAAAAATGCTGTGTTTTATGTAAATAAATGATGCCCTTGGGATAAAAATACATATCATTATATAATTTTGCATTTGCATCACTGTATTAAAGTAAAATGGTTGAGAGACTAGAGGTGAATGCTTAGCTGATATATACCACTTTGTTGAACTTAAAAGTTCTCTTTGATGTCTGTTTATGATATGGTGCACTCGTTATTTGTTCGATAGTTTAACATCAATGGATTGCAGATTGTTTGCTAATTTCTGTCTTATTCATTTCTTGTAACTTTGGTAGGATGGGGATGAGCTGACTGGTCTGCATTGCTTTCGTCATCTTAGAGATCATGTAATAGGTTTTATAGAATCCATAAACAGGTACACCCTTAATGATGTGCTGGTCTTTCAAAGTGACATATGCTACTGTTTACTTTGTTTTAGATCAATTATATAATTAACTTGCATCAGACAGATCATTTGAAAGCTTTCTACTTCTTTTCCTTATTATTTGAGGACGTGGTAATAATTGGAACAGAACATATGGTTGGAACGCAATTCCCACATTTTCAATGACGAGTTTTCAGATAAAGAAATGCTATGGAATAAGATTAGGCGTCTGACATCTTTCAATGACATCTGTATTGGAAGACTATTTTTTTATTGAGTTTTATGTTTTAATGGAGGAGGATCAATGACCCTCCCACAATCTTGTAACATTCTCACTTCCTATCTTAATAATATTCTTATTTTATATGAAAAAAAAGATTAGGTGTCTGACATCTGTATGGTGCAAATCTAATAATTTGTTTAGAGGTCTTTGCATCTCAGATATGTTAAGAGATTGGAAATCTATTTTTCACAGATAATTTTATTTTGTACTTTGGAGGACCACTTATCCTCTACCTAATTGTTCTTTTCCCCCTCAAATATTAATGAAATTCTTCTTTTATTAAAAAAAAAATAATTGGAACAGAACAGGGTTGAAGTGTAATGCAAGTTTAGATGATTCTTTTTTTATTACTATTTTTTATATTTTTATGCTTTTTAATGTTAGATGTTGAAATACCAAGATGCCCTCTGCTGATGTAAAAAGTATTTATAGTGAAGTAATTCCGTTCCTACTGGCTTGTTTTAATACTTTTTAAACTTATTTTAAGCATTTTGTCATTGTCCATTGTTACTTTGAACATCTAGTAATATAACAACAATAACTTCAAGGTCTTATCCTGTTTAATGTTTAATAATATATTGTATTACTTTTGTAGCATTCTTTCAGCAGAGTTTATCCGAACTTCCATACATGATGCTGCTGAAACTGATGTGACAATTTTATCCAAAGCCAAAGCAAGGGCTTCCCTTCCTGTAAATGGAAAAGACAATGAAGTAAGATTGTATATTCCATTACTTTTATCTGTAATTGTTTTATTTTTTTTGGTTTTCTTTCTTTCATATTCTATGATCATTGTGCGGGACATGTTTCAAATCTCTACTAGTATGTTATCGTTAGGGTGCTGCCCCATATCGGGTTCTCTTCAACATATGGCCAAATGAGCTGTTCTTTATTGTGACTGAGCCAATAGACTCTAAATATGTCATTACCTGATGTATTGAAGTATAAAACCATTAAATGAGCCATAACCTAACAACTTACACTTTAAGGTGAAATGGTTTCTTAACATGGTATCAGAGCCTTCTGACCAAGTGGTCAAAGGTTCACACCCCAATTCTGATAATAGTAAAAACAATTAAAATTTAAGCACAAGGTTAGATGGGCCTTTGCATTGTCCATGCTTCATGCCCAAAAAAGTGCCATTTGCATGAGGAGGCATATTAAAGTACAAAATCATTAAATGGGCCTTAACATAACCTAACAACTTAAGCTTTTAGGTGAAATGGTTTTTTATCAATTTATAAGTTAGGACTTCACAACAGACAAAATGTAGGTTCACATATGTAAGTACATGGAGTGAAATGGTTTTTTATCAATTTATAAGTTAGGACTTCACAACAGACAAAATGTAGGTTCACACATATGTAAGTTCATGGAACTTTAAACTGCAATTTATAGAAACTGCTTTATATATAATCTCTAGATACCATTCTTATTTTCATCTTTCTACAAAAAGGTATAATATTATCTAGTAGGAGGGATTAACAATTAGGATAGGAGTAAGAAAAGCCCACCTTAAAATGGAAACAAAATGAAAAAGAAGGCAATTTTAAATGGCTGAAAGATACAATAAAATTGTGCCATCTCTTTGCATATAAATGATAGAGATTCCCTATGTTTGTATTTCTCTCACTTAAGCTAGATTCAGTGGGGTCCTAGGAAAGAAGGAAACTGAATGATTGGCAACAAAACAATAAATCAGTTACAATTCTTAATAATTTGAGAGCGCCCAGGCTCTCCTAATTCTTCATATTTCTCACAATAATACAGCTCAGCAGTTAGTTAGTTAGAGACCCCAACACTGTGGGGCCTTTTCTGCGGATTCTCTAGATTCCTTCTGTTGCTTCAGGATACTTTTTTTTTGTTCTCTTACAAACATCATAAAATCACTGAATTACCCTCCTGTTGCTTCTTGAGTCTCTACTCTCTACCAGTTGAGACTTGAGTCCCACATTGGTTTAGAATATGGCCAAGATAACCTTTATTGGGCATCCCTCCTCCATAAGCTAGCTTTCAGGGTGAGTTAAGGCCCCACAATATTAAGCTGTTACCAGAGTCTATCTGCTGGCTGTTGGGCCTTCTATAGTTGTCCAACCCTGCACACTTCACATTCTAGATGTCCTGTCCTAGGCATGAAGGGGGGGGGGGGGGGGTGTTGAGTCCCACTCCCGCATCAGTTTGGGCATTCTTTCTCCCATGAGCGAACTTTCGGGCCAGAGTTTTTTTTTTTTTTTTTTGATAAAAGAAGAAATTCATTAAGATGAGAAAAAAGAATATTACAAAGAGGAGAGGATAAGATGTCCTCTATCAAAGAACTAAGGCTTTCCAATCTCTCAACATGTATGGAAAGACCTCTAAAAAGACAACAAGCTTTATACCAAATAGATGCTGAACATCTAACCTTATCTCATAACATTAGCTTATAAAAAACTATTATTAAAAATTCTAGCATTGTGCTCTAACCAAATACCGCAAATGATGGCGTAAATCTTAAGACCCTGACAAATATGACTTGGAAATAACGTTTTTTTTCCACATACACTAGAGAATTGAAAAACAACTAACTGCCATGATATTTTAGCCTCCTCTATGTTACATATCCAAAGCATTATTATAAATAATTTCTCCAAAGTGAAATGACAGATCCTGTGTTGATCAACAATCCCAAACAGATTATTACATATAAAGCAGCCACTATGCAGTGCAGAATTAAATGGGCCGCTATTTCTAATAAGACCTGCACATATCATATCTAGTGAAAGTTGTGTGAGGTGTATGGATTGGTAACATGTCATTATTTTCATTATATCTAGTAAGTACCTATGTCTTAATGCCGGACCTGAGTTTAGAGCAATGATTGGAAGGTCTAAATGGGTTTGTCATGATTAGGAGATTGATTATATGGACTATGAGATAAAGCATTTATAAGAGAACACATCAGAAAAATCCAAAGCTGAAGTTCCTTTTCAAGTAAGAATAAAAGAGTAAATATAGGTCCTGTTGATCTTTGATGCCTTAATTTTAACATGTATGGTTTTAGTATTATATTTTGGCATTTCTGGTTAATTTATTATGTAATTTACCTCATTTTTATTTTTTCTTCTGTGTTTTTTCCTTCTAAAAAAAAAAATAATGTGTGAACTGTGATACTTCGAAATTTTGAAGATGCAATTTGTGATCTTACCTCTAGATCTTATTCTCTGCTAGGTACAGTTGGATGAAGAAGAAACAACTAATTTCAAAGATCGACTTCTTCCTACTGTAATTGGATTGCTTAGAACAGTGAGTAATTAACTATATTTATTCTTTAGAAAATTATCGTTCATACCAGTTAAATTTCTTGATACATTTCACTATTATCGTTGATTGAATGGATTATTTTATGATCAGTGCTGAGTTCTTTTTCCTTTTGTAATTTTGAGGATACGTTGTCCCTTCTGCTTTCATTGTGAGTTTTAGACACTTGGTATTTGGTAAGGTAGCAGTAATTGATAAAAGAGGAAGAAGAAAGTAAAAAAAAAAACGGAAACTTAGTCTGAGATCCGTCGCTATACAGTAGGCTGCTGGGCTTCAGTCATGTAAATTCAATATTGATCATCATGTGTGATTCCAACTTCCTGAGATGGCTTGAGTTTCCTTCTAAATGCCATCAAGCATTAACTTTTCTTTTTCCCAACAAAACGAGATGCCTTTACTAGAATTTGATGTATTCTTGCTTGGGGTTCATTTCATATATGATTGTAGAGTTGAAAAGTAAAATACTATTTTCTCCTTCTTAAGTTCAGAAGCTTTGGGATTTATAAACAAGCTAAGATTTTGTGGCAATTTTCAGTTATTGCTATTCTGTGGTGTCTTTGTCTGGAAAGGAAGGCTAGAATATAAGGAACTTCTTAATCTATAAACACTTTGTTAGCTTTTTGGGATTTTATGGGGTGTTTGTTAAATGGTCTTTTAATAGGTGTTTCTCTGGTAGATATTCATAGAGATTGGTATGCTTTATTTACATGGTCCAATCGTAGGACCTTCCTGTTTTCTTTAGCTTTTTCTTGTGAATGTTACCTTCTCCTTTCTCTCTAAGTTGTTTTTTTTTTCTATAAAAAATAGTTAAAAATCTGTTTTCTTACCATTTCCACTTTCAGTTTCTAATTAAAGTTTTCAGAGTGTTGTTGCTGTCAAGATTTGCAACAAAGCCATAATAAGTTCATGTTTTAAAGACATTATATTTTCCAACTTAAAATAACTAATTGACACCTTCGATGCTGAGATAAGTATGTATTCTTCAGTGACCAGATACTTCTTATCGACATACCTGTAGCTTCCTCATTGCTACTATTTCCTTTATCCTTTATTGAAGGAACAAGAGTCAGAGTGCCTTCAAAACCCTATATCTAGTGACATTGTCTGATAACATCGTTCTAGTAATCTCCTTATCTAAATGGGAAAAAAAAATTCATATTGACTTGATAAAAACTGATCTAGAAAGGAATCCGAGATGGCAAGATGTATGCATCTTTAATTTGGAAATATGAGATGCACTTTCCAAGATAAGAAAGTCATCTTCCCCTGCTTTTCTACTTTTCGTGATGAGACTTGCCGTTTGATGGAATATGGCTTACTGAAAAGGTGCAGGAGACTAGTTGTAGTTCATCTGCATTTGATGCATTGGGAATAATCAATTGATTTTTGTAGGGACATAATTGGAAAAGGCTCCATGTGTATATGGAGAGCTGGATCTCTCTTCTTGATTGTAAATTACAACAGTATAATGTAGATTAAGTGAAGAGGGTCCTAGTATATAGAAGCAATTTGGCTTTATGCTTGAGTAATTAACTATGGAATTATTCTATCTGCTCCAAAAGATTGATGAAGAGATGTTATAAGAATTAAATGGACTTGCAAATGGTTTTAAACAATTTGGACATGCTCATGTTCTATGATAATGTGCTAAGAGAGGCGTCATAGATGCTCTGGAGAAGGAGTTTGTATTGCATATATTCAATTAATCAAATATATGTAATTATGTATAATGCGATAATGTGAGAGCACTAGATGAGGCCGCAATAGATTTTCTTATAGCTATAGGATTTGAACCTGCTAACTCTGGGTTTCTATCTCTTTATCTAGGTATTGCATGTGCTTATTGAATGTATCATGAGTCATTACCATGATGCATACATATTCTTGATGATATAGGCCCTGCTGGAGAGTTGACACAATAAATAAATGGGAAGTTAGAGATATTGAGAAAAGCTTTGTTGCACATAACTTTTGTTCTAAGTAAAAGTAAGAATAAGTATATGGAATGTAAATTCAGCTAAAGGTGCACTATTCTAGCTTTGAGGTGAATGTAGAACTTCCCTTCATTCCACTAGTCAATACAAATGATAGTCAAATGACAGGGAAAATGGAGTAAATGTAAACCATAAGATTCAAGCTAGGCGGATGAAATATATGTGTGTTTTGGTTTTTTTTTTTTTTTATGATAGAAAAGTACTACTCAAGCTTAAAGAAAAATTTGTTGCACTATTAAAACCTGCAATATTCCATGTAGCTGACTCCACTTAGTGGGATAAGGAATAGTTGTTGTTGCGATAAATCCTGCAATATTGTATGGTACTTAATGTTGGGTGGTTAAACTAATAAATAAGATGACAAGCTCAATGTTGCAGAAACACAGTAGGATTTTTGAATGAATACAATGGAGAGAAAAGTGGAGGGAGCAATTATTGTGAATAATATGGTAGAATATCACTTTAAGGGTGTGTTTGGCTTGAGGGCAAAGGTGAAGGGGAAAATTCTGTGGATAAGCTTTGAGTGTATTTTATAAGTGGAGCTCATCCATGGAATTTTTAGGGTTTTTTTTTTTTTTTTCCCGTTATTTCTTTTATTCCCTCCTGTTCTTGTTCCTTGAGCTATTTTTATACTGTATGGTAGACTGTGTTTTATCTCTGGGTATTTCTTTGTTAGGATATGTTAAATGATTTAACTTTTACTGATTTGAGTTTGCTTTCCTGCGAAACATCACTCTGAATTATTAATACAATCTCTTCAAATTACTCCTTTAAATTCTTGGTTTTTGGCATTAGTTTAATTTGGTTAAATAATTCTGTTTTTTTAGGCTAAACTTCCCTCCGTTCTGAGGATCTATCGAGACACATTAACTGGTGATATGAAGAGTGCTATTAAGACTGCTGTTGCTGAGTTGCTTCCAGTTCTTGTTGCTGCACGAGGTTCAAATTCAGAGTACTTTTCTGGAGACAGATCTGTAGATGCAGATGGTGAGAATTTCTTATCATAATTGATTATGTCTGAGTGTCTGACTATAGGAAAATAGACTCATATTTTAATTCCATCGTATTCTTATGGGCACCATTCTACTTTCAACTTTCTAATGCTAAATAGTGACTCAGGTGGCGGTGCATCACTTGCTAGCAAGTTGAGGAGCCTATCATCTGATTGCTTTGTGCATCTTCTGAGTGCTATTTTCATGATAGTAGAGGTAATTTGTACTTGACCTTCTGTTCCCATCTAGGCTAGAATACTTGTGTCTTTTGAAACGTTTGTAGTTTTAAACATTTAGAGCATGTGTTTCATCAAAAACAAAAAATTATGTAGAGTATGTAATTTATGATTTGTTGCCAGTATTGGAAAATCTGAGACATACACAAAACACATATGAACTTTACTATTGAGCAAAATTTGAAGTGCATTCTGCTTTGAAATTTGGAACAGTTTTGTCTGGCTAGGTTTAAAGTATTTGTTAAAAGTTGGCAAGCATGCTTTGGGAACATTCAGTCTTTGTGGTATGTTGGTGTCTTTGGTTGGAGCTGAAATCTCTGATTGATGTGGGAAACTCTTTATTCCTCATCTTACTTTGGGATGGGGCTGTGCTGTTCATCTGTATGTTTTGTGGTGTTCATCTTGTGGTTGTTTTATTAGAGTTGCCATTTAAGGCATGGTATAGAGATTGGGCTCATTTGCTGCTGCATGTTTGGCAATTTTTTCACCTGATGTATTTTGTTCTCTGCTTTGGTGGATTTCTGATCCCTCATTTAGTTGTACTCTCCTTCTGTTCTTTCTATTATATTTCTTTCTTCATAAAAAGAATTAGTAGATGTGCTTGGTTTAGATGATCTTACAGCTTGTTGATGAAATTATGTGTCTCACTTGGTACAATCCCTGTTAGGAAAATGTGTTTTCTATAAATTGAAGCACACTCATCAACTAAGGCTGCATATGGTGTTTTTCCTTGTTATTGCTGATATTGCTGATTATAGTTGCATAAAAAATTAGAATTATATGTAGTCATCTAGAGTTGTCATGGAAGATGACTATGAAAAGTTGAAAACTCAAATCATTTTATAAATTATTCTCAACAACAAGAATCAAGCATTTTTCTACATGTTGGATTCTTCTATATTGATCAAATGGCATATCTACCCAAATTGTCATACTTCTTGAATGTTTGCTCAATTACTTGGTTAGTTGTCTACAATTTGCTGTAATGTAGTTATGCTGAAATGCCGTGTTTGATCAATAAATACATAACTTGCTGGATGGTTACTGAAAATTAGTTAAACATTGGTTTGCAACTTTTGTTATTAAGAGTGATGTAATAAGATCGTTTTGCTTTTAGTGATTTCAGGCACATTTAGTGCGGGCTGCTGAAGTGAAAAAGGCCATTGAATGGATTTTGAGCAACCGTGATGGTCACTATGCCGCTGATTCCGTTGCTGCTGCGATTGCTCATGGTGCTGCAGCTGCTGAAACATCCCATGAAAGTGTGGTTCATGGTAATACATTTTTGTCATATTCACCCCAACGAGGTGCTGGAAGGGGTTCTTTACAGGGTAAAGCAGTTGATGCTGCAAGCTCTGCAAACATGTCAAAAAATTTCAGGTTAAGTCTGGTTTTGTGGTTCTGATAGATTTGTAGTGAGAAACCTTTTTGAGATTGTATTGGCTTTATATTGAAAAATCCAAGCAATTCATGATTGGGGCTAAATTTTCCTTGCAAACATCTTTTTCAGGCCTTGTAAATTGATAATTGTAAAATTTGGAAGCACCTGAATTTTAACAATTCAGTATGGAAGCAGAAGTATTAACTATTAAGTTGATAGTATTTTGTTTGGATAAAAGAAGAATTGTTAAGATTAATAGAGGAAGGATATAAGGATGTAGGAGGATGAGATCCTGTTTACAAACACAAGAACTAACAAAATAATAGACGTTAAAAAGACAAACTTTACTTTCTCTACATATCTAAGAGAGAAATCCCTCTTAAGTGATCATTTGATTCATACTAAGCCAAATTCCTAATCTTAGCCCACAAGGCTTGCATGTCATCCAAATTACACTCCAATAAAATATATCAAATAGTGGTATGACTGCACTGCCACAAAGATTTGGTTTCTTTCCTTTTCTCAATGCTAGCAAAAGTAGTCAACAGGAATATATTCAAGTTTCTAGGGTATACACTCAACACTCTCTGGGGCTGGATTTGTGTATTTGCATTTTTTCAACTGTGTTTCAGTGAGCAGGTTTATGCATTGAATTTTTCCTAGAATTGAAAAAGAAATATATTGTGATGAGAAAGTTTTCCTTCTTCGTGGCAGAACAGTTTGTTTTCCCCTAGTGTGGTGAAAGATGTGATTTAATGGACTTGTGAAAGTTGTGATAGTTGTTGCTTGAACTTCCTGATCACAATAGACATGATATTGTTATAGTAATTAGCATTGGAATTGAAAATTTGTTGCTTGATTTCATATGGACTAATTTATTTCTGTGCAACAATAATTGCTTTCATCACTTCAGCAATGTTCAATCAATTTGAACTCTGATGTTGCTTCAAATGTTTTATCTTCTTTATTCTGTCCTTCATTAGTCATTTAGATGTCTTAGGAGGCAACCACAATCATTTCAAGTGCTGAGTTATTTATTTATTTTAACAAATGGCTCCTACAGGATTTTCTCTCTATAAAAATGAGGATGATAACATGATTTGGAATCCACTGGCTACTTAAACTTCTAGATGGATAAAATAAGATGGAATAGATTTTGTTTCCTTTCTGCTATAATTTCTATATTTTATCTGCAATCCGATTTGTATGATGTTCTCAAAGAATCTGATCCTAAACAGAGCTGATGTATTGCGAGAAAACGCAGAAGCTGTGTTTGCAGCATGTGATGCTGCTCATGGAAGATGGGCAAAGCTTCTTGGGGTCCGTGCTGTTCTCCATCCTAGGTTGAAATTGCAGGAGTTTCTGACCATATACAACATTACCCAAGAGTTCATTACTGCTACAGAAAAAGTATCTATTTTCATTTTGATTTGAAGCTTAAAATTGCAAATTATGTTGTTTTTGATCCATGATGCATTTCCCATGCTCAAATCAACAGATTGGTGGAAGATTGGGATACAGCATTCGTGGGACACTGCAATCACAGGCCAAAGCTTTTGTTGATTTTCAGCATGACTCTCGGGTTAGTTTTAATTTCAGTGCTTCCTTTGGATGGTGTCTACCATAAATCTTTTACATGTTTCTTAATAGCTGCTTCTTTGCATTTAGATGGCAAAAATTAAGGCAGTGCTTGACCAGGAAACGTGGGTGGAGATAGATGTTCCTGATGAATTTCAATCCATCGTCACATTGCTTTTTTCATCTGATACATTGCATTCTGAGAACCTTAATGGTTCTGAGGATATTAATTCAACCAGTTACAGTGACTTGGTGACTAACAATGATGTTCTGCCAATGGCGGACACTAGACAGTCAAATGCTGAACAGCCGGTGGAACAGACTAATTCCAATGAACCATCTACGGGTAGTGCTGCATTAGATAGTTCTAAGCCCCTAGCTGATTCAATTGAAATAAATAGAGCTCATAGTAAGACTTCATCGGGACAGAGTAACAATACTGAAAAAGACAGTAAAAAAGCCGCATCTCAGGCTCTTTTCTACAAAGGTGTTGGTTATCACATGGTAAACTGGTTAGTTATTCTTGATTCAACATCTTTTTTACCTTTCAAGTATGTGCACCTTTTCTTCCCTTTGTTTTGCTTTTTTGCCGTTATTTTATAACCATATTTCAGTGTTCTTCATTCTGTATAGTCTTAATTTGATGTTGCATATCTGTGAAGTTCACTTATATTTGTATGGTTTGCTTGATCCTCTTATTTATTGACCTGTCACCTTGTCATTTAAATTGCATTGATTTGTTTTGTTTGGTTCTAGTGGCTTAATATTGCTCAAGATGCTGTCAGAGTACATAGATATAAACAACCTTTTGCCGACACTATCTTCAGAAGTTGTTCATCGTGTAGTAGAAATCTTGAAATTTTTCAATACAAGAACTTGCCAACTTGTGCTTGGAGCTGGTGCTATGCAGGTACTGTTAATATTGATCTCTGAATTGTTGGCACCTTTTAGATATATACATTATTTTTATAAGTATTCAACAGTTTACTTTCTCTCTTTTCACACTAATTCTAACCTGTGAGCTAAGAGACTCACTGTCCACTTAGGAAATCAATGTGGCTAATTCTGTTGTAAGTAATGTTGTTGTCAGCATTCTGTTACAGGTTTAGTCACACAGTTAAGATAATGAAATTTTTAGATTTTTTTCTCTTATTTGGTTCTTCTCTACCCCATTTATTTGGACTATCTTCAATTCTATAAACTTATATTATCGCCACTGGAGCCTCTGTTTTATGTCTATTCATGGATTTACTTATATTAGTGTGGGAGTTTATGCCTCCACTAAATTTTTAAGATTTCTTTAGGAGTACATAGATGTGTATATATATTGCCCGCATTGTATTATTAAGTTTGACCCTGCACTATAAAAATTTTAAGAAACATCATGTTATATTTATATATATAAGTAATACAATATTTTTGTCCCCACTAGTGAAATTTTCTGGATCCGCTATATTAACTAACCTTAAACCCTTCTTTATAGTATGACACATGTCCTTTTGGTCTTCCTTTCCCCAATTGGCTCCCATCTTAAAGGGGCTATAATTTCACATGTACTAGTGCTCGCAAATTGGACTTCTGGTTATTGTCTTACATGTCCAATCAATCCAAACTATCTTAAATTACCTTCATAATCTTTGCCAAATCTTCCATTGCAACATCTTCATTTTCATTGTCTTTGTTCTTTATGTACAAGCACATAATATATCTGGATGTCTCGTTGAAAAACTGGCTGGAGATTGCTTAAACTTAATGATAACAATTCAACTTATCTAGTAATCAACCCACTTTGAGGAGCATCAGCTTGTGATTGTCCTTCACAGTGGAAAAACTGTAAGGGGACGGTGGTGCATTATCCACAAGATTACCTGGTAATCATCAAAAAAGATCATCACCTCTTAAATTACCGCTTATGTGCAATGTAACGTTTGATATGCACATGTAATCAAATTGGCGATTCACATCACTTTGTTTGGCATACCAAAATGATTACTAGATAATCACCTCTTTTAGAAGTAATATTCATGGTTAATTTTTATATTTGTTATTTATAATAGTAATTAATAATATAATTTAAACTACTTAATATTAATTCTATTAAAGTGGTAATATGGATTATTGGTAACATGGATTCACCAAATGTCGTGGGACCAGGTAACTTTCAACATTGTTGGTAATCCAGATAGATTACCCCATACCAAACGCCTCCTAAGATATTGCTGAGTTTTAGAACTTTTGGGATATCACTTAATTTAATTGGATGTGGAGTATGTGTGACTATAATTAATTGAAATACAGAACAGGCCAAGAGTTTTTGCTGAACTATTTTGATTCCATTTCAATTTCCTTTTAGCTTTGTCTCTTTTGTGGCTTCTAATTTTCACTAAGTTTTGTGTGCAGGTATCTGGTTTGAAGTCCATCACTTCTAAACATTTGGCATTGGCAAGTCAAGTCATCAGTTTTATCCATGCTATTATTCCCGGTACATATGGATGCACTTAAATATTCCTTATAATAATGTAATGAAGGGAATTCTTTTAGTGTTTGGATAAATTTCTGGGAGGAAATAACTACTTTTAGGATTTGGTTGCTTGTTTGTTTTTGCTTCTCAAGAGAAGCTAAAGTAGAAAATAATCTGGTTTTCTGCTTATTTTAGAAGCAGGTAGGGAAATACTTCTCCTAGAAGCAGATGCAGTAGAAGAGAACAAATGTCATCATATGATTTTTGAAATTATTTAAATTTCAAATCTATCCTCACCAATTCCTTAAAATGACAAAATGACCTTCCATTTCCTTTAAATCACTCTCACCTCTTATCCTATCAACTATCAAGTTATACCTTTTATATTTATTTAAATGGTTTTTAATTAAAAAATAACCAACCAATTATATTCAAAAATTATCATGTGCACTTTATACCTGAAGTTGTAATTTTACCCTAAAAATACTTTTCTATCTTCTTATCCAAACAATTTGAAGATTTGTGATTTTAATAAAAAGTACTTCTACAATTTCACTTATAAACTTATACTAAATTTCTACTTCTATTTCTAATTTTTCTTTAGCTTCTGATTCTAGAAAAGTACTACTCCCAGAATTTTAACTAATCAAGCCCTATATGTGGTCTGGAATAAATTATAACACTTTTTTTTTTTCTGGTATAAGAAATTCGGCAGATTCTTTTTCTGAAAGTTCCGGAGACCAGAAAAGCATTATTGCTTTCAGAGATTGATCGAGTTGCTCAGGTACATGCTTTATTGCTATTTAACACGCTTTTAGTGGAAGGAACTGTGTCAGATGTTTTGTTGATTGTATATTGCTTTTTTCGTTGAGTTTCATTGTTGCAAAGCACAATTTTTTCTTTCTTTTCTGCTTATTGTTGATTAAATTTCATGGGTAAGCAATTCTTCAAGTCAGGTGAAAGGTTCACTTACAATTGAATAAGTGAAAAAAATTCCAGTTCATCACCCTTGAACCGCTTTCACTTTGAATAGAAAAAGAAATATTGTTAAAGAGGAAAGGAAAAAGTGCTAGAGAAGATACGAATTTCTTCAAATGATGCCACAAAACTGAGACAACAAAACGCAAAACCTTGCACATGAATTATATTTTTGACAACTTGTGTGTCTAATCTGGAGTTCACTAATTCAGATCATTCAGCCTTCCTCCAAATATTGATTTTAACAAGATGTTACGGAACAGTAAAAAAGTGAAGCAAAGAATCATTGATGTGCCACTTTTAAGACTGTCTTTGGATTTACTTTTGTATTTAAACAACAACTTTTAATAAAAGTATGAAATAGCTTTTGACAAAAAGTTGTTTTGTCAAGAATAATGAAACTAAATGATGCACTTATAATATCATCATCTTTTTTTAACTGAAATTAACTTTAGCAAATTTCTGGGTTCAGAACTTTGAATTCATTAGTTTTTGTTCACTTTCATCTATGATGTTCATTACAGTATGTTGATAACTGATGAATTTTAGTTGGTTCAGCACACTAGTAATTATGTCACTGTTGCTCAGACTTATTCTGAATTTTAGTTGGTTCAGCACACTAGTAATTCTGTTTCTTGTTATTTTAACCCAACACATGCACCATTTTCTGATCCACAACTCTGGGGGCTGGAGGCCTTTTTTAGTGGTTTTGACAATAAATGTGAACACCGTCACAATGAATATGGGTATATTCTTTCTTGAGTGTGAAAACATATTGATTAAACTATAGCCATTTTGGGATTGCTATAGATGGCGATATCTTGGGCTCCCTCCTCTTTTTAGCTCCTCTGTTTTGGAGGAGTCCTTTTGTTTCTTAGTTTTGTTTCTCCTTTTCCTTTCCAATTACATTTGTACATGTATAGATTGAAGAATTCATTTCTGTTTCATTTTGGTAGCAAGAACTTTTGAAGAACTTTATGGATGTTTTGTAACATTGATTTACCATTATGTACTTGTGTGTGTGTGTGTGTGTGTTTTCCATTCCAGGATTATAAAGTTCACAGAGACGAAATACACTCTAAATTAGTTCAGATAATGCGAGAAAGGTTACTAGTCCATTTACGTGGGTTGCCTCAAATTGTTGAGAGTTGGAATAGACCTGAGGATACTGACCCCCAGCCTAGTCAGTTTGCTCGGTCCCTTACAAAGGTAAATAATAGATTTAAAATATAGTTAACTAGAGTGGATGAATTCTGCATCTTAGTTTTTTCTCAATGTTTTGATATGCTTTTTCTCTTTCTCTCTATCATTATTTAGCCTTTTTATTACTCTGCATACGTGAAACTTTTTCAAATCCTATACTTTGTGGTAGTTCCCCCTTGAATCTCGTTATTGTTATCTGTAACATTTTTTTTTTAATGAAAAAAGACTTTATAAGAAGAGAAAAGAATGTTCAGGAGAATGAGATATCCACACTTAGATACACAAGAAAAGGCTAAGACCTGATTTTTTATCAATAACTATAATATCAATTTACCAATTAGTAATGCTTGATTATGTTTCTGTCCAATTCTTTTGAGAATGAACTAGTGTAACGGTGAAAGTGTAAATAAGAAAATAAAAAGGCCTTGACAATTGTTTGAGTGTACGGATCAAAGGAAAATATTGATATAATGATTGTAATGTCTGTGTTGGATATGTTAGATGTGGGGTTAATTTGTTTTATGAATAATAGAGACTCATCAAGATTTTTGAAGGGTATTCTGACCTTCAACTGCTGTGGAGTTTTTTGTTTGAAGTTTTTATTTTGCATGTGATTCAAACCCTCTTCTCAGATTTTTCTTTTTTCATCAAAAAGGGCTGAGGCTTGACAGAATTATGCTGTTGGTTGAATCTGTTGAACTTCAAGACATTTAGAAAGATAAATATTGAACGCACAACTAATTTAATGTGCTTCTCAGTTCAATGTTAATATATTTGATTGGGTGGTTTGTTTATAATTGCATATCATATTTGAGCTCTATGCCTGTACCCGAACTGTCCTCAGCAATCTCATAACTGGAAGTTATTTATTTTACCTTTTTGCCCCCTTAGGAAGTTGGATACCTCCAACGTGTTCTATCTCGTACTTTGCATGAAGAAGATGTTCAAGTAATTTTCAGGTAAGAATCTCAGAAATCTCCTTTTTTTTCCTTTTTCTGTTTGTTATATGCACCATGTCTTCTTTTATTCTTATATTTTGTGGAAGGAAGATTATCATCAAAAGTACAGAACAATCTACATGGTACCTGGTTTTTCTTATATTGCAATAGCTAGTAAAATTATGGGATCCAGATTGATTTTTTCATAAACAAACCTGGTTGTTCTGAATAAACATAGTATGTTTTTTAAGTTTCAGAGTTAAGAAATTTACATTGCAGAGTACAGAGTGGATATGATGGCAAAACTATTAAGACTCCTCATGTCATAAGATCCGTTTGAAGTAACAGCTGTGAACAAATATGGAAAAAAAAAATACAAATCTTGCTAAAAATATGACAACAGTTTAAGAGAGCAAGAACTGCTTGACCAGATAACAATGTTCAGAGTGGTTAATGAGTAACCACTTATTGGCTTAATTAAATGCTTTAGTGGTTATTTGGTTAATTGTTTCTTAACTTCAAATATTTTTTCCAAGAACTCCTTTTGGTAATTTTCTGATCTCAACAAATATTGTGCAAGGGAGAAAAGAATTGTAGAAGCACATACTAAAGGCAAGATGCCCATTGCATAGAATTGTAGAAACTGGGCACCAACTGCCAGATATGTGATGGCCTTTCTATAATTTCCCTCTGATAGAATTTTGAGTTATCAGATATTTGATTCTTTGTTGAAGACTAATAATATTTATTTCTCTCTCCTACTTTCTTTTGGTTATCAGTGTATCACTGTTTTGTTATTTCTGTCAGTCCTCATAAGGCTATTCTATTTGTATTTGTAGTATATATAATATGATAGATTATACTCCCTCTGGTCCAATCCAAAATAACTGTCTCTTTTCATATTTTATTTTGGGTCATATTATCTGTCTCTTTACAATTTCAAGAAGCATTTAATTTTTTTTCCTATTATACCCTTTTGTTTAATAGGAGAGAGAATATTTATAGAAATAAGAAAAATTGAATTAATGAAGATAGAGAAAATATTGATGATAGAATAAGGGGTATTTTTTACTTTTTACTTCTATTATTTAGATTTTCTATAAAATTCAATCATTATCTTAATTAGCGTGCATAAGTGAAAAGAGACAGATAGTTATTTTGGATCAGAGGGAGTAATATATTTTTTTTCTACTATCTTTTTGCTTGATTGGAAAGAAAGATTCGTCCATTCTTAGCTTAGAAAGTGACTCTATAATGCTAACATCATATGAAGTCCTTCAACTCATGTTATCTGGTATTTTTCAGGCAAGTGGTTGTTATATTTCATTCTCAAATTTCAGAAGCATTTTCAAGATTTGATATAAGCACTTCCCAAGCACAGAATAGGTATTTAAATTTTTATATTATGTAGAACACTAGAACTACAATATTAAGACTACATTCAAAATGCATTGGTTTTGTTTTATTTTCTTGACATTTCTTCAACTTGCCAGGCTCTATCGGGACATCAAACATATTCTTCAATGTATACGGTCATTACCATCAGGTGATTTGAGTAAATCAGATACCCCAAATTGGGGTCAGCTGGATGAACTCTTGGTGCAAAGATTTGGGACTGATGCTGTTCAGTAAACTGTATTGTAAAGTAGCAGCTCAATTGCTTACGTTGGAAGGCTAACATACTTTGAAGGATGTGGGAGTGATTTTAACCTTCTTCACTCTGCATTTTCGTGTAACACTAAGATGAGGTAATAATATTATCACTACATTTTGGGGCCATTACATGTATGGGATTGAGTTGTACTTTGAGATGAAATAATTTTGCTTTATTGATATGAAAATATTATCCCCTACGAGAGCAGAATGCCTAATTTTAATTTGGGTTTTGCTAATAATGTACTTATTAAGGTTTCAATAGTAGATAGTTTTGATTGAGAAAACTAAAATTTAAGTTCCTATACCTTGAGTGTTCCTTTTAAATTAATGTTCCTTTCAACAAATTATTGTGCTTTTATGGTTTCTTTCCAGGTCTTCGGTTGGTGGTCTGTAGTATATATACAAAGGTACTGTATTATTTCTGAGCATTGTGCAGCCGTGATTGGTCGCTTGAAGCTGAAGTTTTGTAGCAGTCACTGTTGATATTCAATTCTTGGTTTGTCTCCATAATTGTAATGTTATATTGAAAATAGATGAGTTTAGTGAATGAATCTCCACCTTTTTCTGCTTTCCTTCATTTTCAGCAGCAGAAATCCATGCATCAATCAATATGTATACAATTTGTATGTTATGTTTAAGTGCATATCTCGAGGGTCTCATATCAAACCAACTTTTCAATAAAGAATTGTCGTTGGTTTACAGCATACACCCTCGAAATGGGTTGTGACTTATAATCGCAATCATTGTCGACAAGTGATGAGGGGAAAAATATTGTGCTATAATGTAATAATAATTTGAAGATATTTAACCGGGGAGTGTGGTTGAATGATAGGAGTTCATCCTCCTTTAACCAAGTGTTGAGGATTCGATCCTCGTCTTGAGTATGGAAAAATTTTAAAATTTCGGATAAGTTGTCCCACCCTTTGAGGTGTTTATAAGTCAACGAGAGATTAATCAATAGTCGATACCTCGGTCATGAACCAAAAAGAAATATTTTTTGAAGATATTTGTTTTGAAGTGCAAGAGTGGCAAGAAACATTTTTATTAAACTGGCCTAAGCGAATCACTGTGTTTAAGTTAAAATAATACATGAATATACAAATACATTGGGCTAAATGAAATATATAAATCCAAATGATGGCTTAAACTGGCTAATTGATAAAAGAAACACAAGGTCTTTACTAGCTAGATGAGTTTCTTTAAATTCTAGTGAAGGACTTGATTTTTGGTGGCGTATATTGAGATAATTTTACAGAGATTTATCCTTTTGTGGGATTTTTCATTTTGAAGAGATTAATCATGTTATTAACTGTGTATACCCCAAATAATAAAAAAAAACTTGTTAATTTATAGGATTTTAAACACTTAATAAGGAGGGTTCGAACCATGTTAAATCTTGTGTTTATTGTCTCATTTATGGATGGTATCACTTTTTGGTTGTCTTCTCTAATAAGAGGGTTATTGTTGCTCACCCAAAATTAGAAGAACAATTAGCAAAGGAATAAAGAGTAATTAATATGAATTTGTGAGCAATAGAATTGATAAAGAAAGATTAATGAATATTGTGTATAATACAAAAATGTTATGTGCACGCTCCCAAACTCAGCCACCACCTAGCCACTTCTTAGAATCCATACATAAAATATTTTTTTTTCTCTGATATATGTGCAGAAGAAGGAAGCCACACACACGGGATGCGCCTTCTTCTTCTTGTTTTTTTTTTCCTGCACCGACCTTCTTTTTTTTTTTGCTGCTGCAACCCATCAAGGGCTAAGGTCATCTTCTTCTTCTTCTCTCTTCTTTTTCTTCATCATTATCATCCAATCCACCATCTTCTCTTCATCTCTTTATTTTTTCTTCATCCAACACATGAGGTAAGTGCTTCTTCTTTCTCCTCTTCTTTTTTTTATCTTCTTCTACTTCTTTTTTTATTTTTTTTCTTCTACCCATTTTTTTGGGTTTCTTCTCCTTATTTTTTAGTACTTTTATTTTAGTTTGAAAAACAATTTTTTTAGAAAAATAAAATATGTTTCATCATCATCATCATCTTCTTATTCTTTATCTTTACTTCATTTTACTTGTCCTCTATCTTCTCCTCTATTTTGGAATATTTTCTGGTGTCTCGAACATGATTTCTAGTTGTTGTTTAATTGAGTTTTTTTAATTGTTTGAATGAGTTTTTTTTTTGTTATTAACATGGGTTTTTTGTATATTTGGTTATTTTTTATTTTAGGTTACGAGATCCAATTTTTTTATGGATAAAGGTTATATCTTTAGAGAAAAAATTATACATTATATTCATTTTAATGATAAAAGTGTTAACTTTAGTGATAAAAATACAACCTTTAGTGACAAAAGTGAAATTTTTGGGAAACATAATACATTTTGTGCTATTTTTTCATTTTCACATTGCTTACTGCGATAAAGGTGTTTCATTTAAGGATTTTATATTGTTTATAATGCTCATGAAATGCATTTTATAGTTGTTGTTTGATAAAAACGTCAACTTTAAGATTTTTCTGTATCTTAACGTGTTTTTTTTAGCTATTAATTAGTTGAGTTTTTTAAAAAAAATTTTTGGGTTTTATCTATTAGTAAATTGAGTTTTTAAGTATGTTTAGTTGTTTTTAATAGTTATTAGGTTAATTTTTTTAATTGATAAATGTGCTATTTTTAAAGAAAATAATGTATTTTGATAATTTTTAGTGATAATTTATGATGTTTTCTTCTTCTTCTTTAATAATAATTCATTTTTGTGTTACTTTTAAACATTTTTTGTTGTCTACAACTTACATTGAACATGATTTTTATTTGTTTTTTATTGGGGTTTTTTAATTGTTTGATTAAACTTTTTTATTGTTTGATTGAGTTTTTTTTTATTGATTGAGTTCTTTTGAGTTGTTATTTAGTTTGACTATTTTTTTTGTTTGGTTGCGTTTTGCGTGTTGTTTGATTGAGTTTTTTTTTATATTACTTAGTTAAGTTTTTTGTGTTATTTGATTGAGTTTTTTTGTATGTTTTGTTATATTTTACTGGTTATGTATTTTATAAATTTTTATGTTGTTTTAGTAATAAAGGTGCTACCTTTAATGAAAAATAATGCATTTTGTGTTTTTTTTCCTTTTCATACTGTTTATAGTGATAAAGATGTTATTTCAAGGTTTCTTTTGCTGTCCCCAGTTCACAAAACGTGATTTTGAGTTATTTTAGTTGACTATTTTTTTGTTTGGTTGCATTTTACGTGTTGTTTGATTGAGTTTTTTTATCTTACTTAATTGAGTTTTTTTATCGTTTGATTGAATTTTTTTATTCTTTTGCTAATTCTTTATATTATTGAATTCAACTTTTTACGGTCACTTAATTGATTTTTTTTGTTTAATTATATTTTTTTATTTATTTGATTGATGTTTATTTATTTGGAAAGAACTCAAAGAAGAAATGGAAAGAGTAAAAAAAATAAAAGAGAAAGATAGAGAAGGAGGAGGAAGAAACTACGGAAGAGATAAGATCAAATCAAATCTTATCTAAATCTGTTAAAGATACATATATTCACAATATTATCTCATAACACTCTCCCTTGAATGTCTGTTGCTGGAATATGCCTCATTAAAACCTTACTAAGAAAAACCCATTGGGAAAAAAATCTTAGTGAAGGAAAAAGAGTACAATATCATAATGTAAGACTTTTGATTCTCTTGTTAAAAATCTTGTTAAGGAAAAACCCAGTGGGATAAAAACCTTAATCAAGGAAAAAAAGTACAGTATTTTCTGCCCCTCTTAAAGACATTATTTCATATACTTCAACCTTCAAGAAATTAGTACACAAGATTGAGATGTGTCGGTAGAAGAATATCAAATAAATTGGGAGGAACTATGTCTTGCTAATACATTTACAGCAAATGTTGTATCTAGTTGTGTATAATTAGCAAGATATATGAGTGCACTAAGATATGATACTTCAGGATCAAGTAGACTTCTTCCCAATTTTCTTGAGAAAGGGATGGATCTCTCTTTACATCCAATACTTACCACCATTGGGGGTACTTAATGGATGTGGTTTATCCATATAAAATCTCTTCAAGATTTTCTCAATGTAAATTGATTGATGAACTGAAATTTCATTAGTCAAATGCTCGATCTGTAGACCGAGGAAAAATTTAGTCTTTCAAATATCTCTCATCTCAAATTCATCTTTTTAATCTTTTATGACTATAGGAATCTCTTCGGGAGTTCCAATGATATTCAAGTCATAAACATACACAAATATGATGAATCAATTTACACATGGACAAATAACATTATCCTGAAACCTCTTCTCAATCAAATACTCATTAAAACGGTTGTACCGTATGTGCCCAGATTGGTTTAGACCATAAATAGATCTTCACAGGTTAATTGAATAAATTTCACAAAAATATTCATTAGAAAATGTTGATATCCTTAATCCTTCAAGGACTTTCATATAAATATCATTGTCTAATGAACCATATAGATATGCTTTGACAACATTATTTAGCTTATTATATGTAGATAAGCTAATCAAATATCGTAACATTATTGCATCAATTACAGGAGATATGTTTTACCATTATCTATATCAGGTCTTTTGTGAAAAAGCCTTGTGCTCCAAATTGAGCCTTATAGTGTAAAAATTCATTTTTTTCTCATTTTTGCTTTTGCAAACATACCCATCTATATCTCATGGGTTTCACACCTTCCAGGTGTTTGGACTACAACTCCAATCAACAAATGAATCAAGTTTAGCCTACAAGGCTTATTTCTAATTTGGCCAATCATTTATATATCGATATATTTGTTGATGATTCTTGACTCAAGATCCTCTCATTTTCTTGCATAAGTGTAGCGCTACACTATTTGCAAATATATTGTCGCGACAACAATTACTTATCGGTTCCATAGTTTCTTGTGTAGACATGCTTTATTGAGATCTCATCATTTTCAATATCATGACAATTTTCAGGTACCTGAACGTCTTCTAACGTTTCAATCATGTCAAATTTTGGACCACAATATGTGTCCTTAGCATGTCTCTATCCTCTTCAACAGGAAGAGTATCATTTGCCTCCATAATAATATTTTTGTCTTTTTGCCCCTTATTTCGAAAATTTTCATTTTGGAACCGACTGGCATATCACGCTTCTGACATGTAATCTATTCACTAACCAATTGCCTAACAATGGGCATCAATTTCGAATAAGGGTATATTCAATTGGTATATATATTTTAGTCATTCTATTTCATAAAAAAAATACATCTTACAATGCATTTACTACTCTTTGCAATAAAATTATGAACTTCTGGTTCATATTGCCTTTTTATGAGGATCTAAATAGAGTACAGTGATGAATTGCAATTTATTCCAACTGTCATTCTCCCCCTAATGTTGGGAACATTACTTCATTAAATTGGCAATCAACAAATTGAGCCTTAAAGACATCTCCTATTTGTATATCAAAATACTTGACTGTAAAGCGAGGGTCACTTCCAACATTTTAAATGAGAATTGTTTGGTTCCAGGCCAAAACAATTATTGGGAGAGAAAAATAACGACAATTTGTCTTATACAAATAAGCATTTGTAAAATAATTTTCTCCAAACTAGAATATGGAGAATTGTTCTCATAAATAAGTGGTCTAGCAATCAACTGGAGGTCTTTCATAAGTTTATTATGCTAGCCAATTCTTTCTATGAACATGCATAATTGGATGTTCAATCTATACAATATTGGCCTACAAGCATCAAAAGCTTGAGAAATAAATTCACCATATCACCATTTCAATTGTTTATCGAAATTAGTGCTCTTAACAACTTGCGCAAGCATATCACGAACTTCAGGTCGTGAGATCATAATGAGTACATATGTGACCATTTCATAGATGCATCTATCATAAATATTTGAAAGGTCCATATATTGGATTAATTAATCCACATATATCACATTGAATTCCTTGTGGGAATTCAAGAGGTTAAAACCAATCTTTGTTGGTGAATGCCATAAAATATATAAATATATATTTAATTGAGAACATGTAACAAAAGAAAACTCATTACATTGAAAAAAGTGTTGGTTCTTCAATGAATGTCCATACGAGTTTTCAATGATCCTTCGCATTAGTATTTCTCCTGGATGTCCCAATCGATCATGCCAAATGATAAAGTCATTTGAATTAGTAAACTTCTGGTTTACAATAGCATGTGATTCAATTACACTAATTTTAGTGTAATAAAGACCAGATGAAAACGAAGGTAATTTTTCTAGAACAACTTTCTTGTTGGAATCACAACTTGTGATATGAAGGTACTCATTATTCCCCTCATTTACTGTCTCAATATGATATCCATTTCGGCGAATATCTTTAAAACTCAAAAAGTTTCTTTGCGATTTAGTAGACAGTAATGCATTATTAATGATGAATTTTGTTCCTTCAGGTAACAAAATTATAGCTCTTCTAGAGTCTTCAATAAAATTAATGAGCCTTTGGAAGAATTACCGACTTTTGGTGATCATACCTTTCTTCCAGACTATTCCAGAGATCTGCAAGATCTTCTAGAGTAAGATATTCAAATTTTAAAGCCTCATGAAGATGACGGCGAAGGAAAATTAACGTTTTAGCGCAATCCTTCTGGGATGCAGCATTTCCTTGAACAATTGTGTCCTCAAGACCCAATGATTTCATATGGATACTAGCATTGAGAACCCAAGTCATGTAGTTCTTTCTCAAAATTTCAAGGGCAACAAATTCAAGATGAGAGGGATTTGACATAATTGAAATACTAACATAATTGAAACAAAAAAATACTATCTTGAGAGCTTTTCGTGCTGATAACGTGTTGTGAAACTAAATATAATAACAGAGAGAAAATAGAGGAGAAGAGAAAACAATATTATTTATAGTCTCCAAAGTGTGCTCTTCCATTAGGATTCATAGTGCTATTTATAGCTAAACTAAGGAAGAGATAAGATCAAATCAAATCTTAATAAAGAAGAGATAAGATCAAATCAAATCTTATCCAATCTTATCTAAATCTGTTAAAGATACAGATATTCACAATATTATCTCATAACACTCCTAATTACATTTAAAAAATAAATTGCACTACTAAACACTGCGTCCTAGAGGTATGCTACATGTACACCACCAATCAGCCACCATCATATAAATATACGAAATACATGTATAATCTAACTATAAATTACTTCACCGTATTTTTAATTTAAAATAAATTTTTTCTCACCTCACGCGCTTTGCTCACCCATCTATTTAAACATTCAGAGAAGACTGATCGATGTTGATTTCGGAAACACCAACCCGCTCTTCCCAGTTTCCATAACTCTGATAATAAATGTTAATTAGTTTTTGTTGTTTTAATTTTTTGATCAATTTCCAAACCATTCATCGGTTTCATATCGCCCACTTATTCATAAAGCTCCAAATAGCTAGCTAGGAATCAGCCCAGTTATTAGTTTGTGTTTGAAACTAAGTAATGATTCAATTTTTTTTATCTTTAATAATTATACACATACATGTATGTTTATTATGTAGGAGTATGATGTTTATTACGTTGGATTGTGGTCTTTATTATGTTGGATTAAATCTGATTTTTATTTAGAGTCAATATTCACCGTCTTGCCTGGATGTTGGATTATGATATTTATTATGTTGGATTGTGTTCTTTATTATGTTTGATTGTAGTCTTTATTTATGTTGAATTGTGGTCTTTATTATGTTGGATTTTGATCTTTATTTATGTTGGATTGTGGTCTTTATTATGTTGGATTGTGGTGTTTATTATGTTGGATTGTGGTCTTTATTATGTTGTATTGTGGTCTTTATTTATGTTGGATTGTGGTCTTTGTTATGTTGGATTGTGATCTTTATTTATGCTGGATTGTGCTCTTTATTATGCTGGATTGTTGTCTTTATTTATGTTGGATTGTGGTCTTTATTATGTTGGATTGTGATATTTATTTATGTTGGATTGTGGTCTTTATTATGTTGGATTATGGTATTTATTTATGTTGGATTGTGATCTTTATTATGTTTGATTGTGGTCTTTATTTATGTTGGATTGTGGTCTTTATTATGTTGGATTGTGGTCTTTATTTATGTTGGATTGTAGTTTTTATTATGTTGGATTATGGTATTTATACTTTATTATGTTGGATTGTGGTCTTTATTATGTTGGATTGTGCAAACACGACTTTTTCAGGGGTCCTTGTTCTATTCTGTTTAATTTGTTCACTGTCTTTTCCCAACCCAAACTTTATTAGAGATATCATTGTAATTAGGAATTAGTTTAGTTAGTTAGGCTCATCTCACTTGTATTTCATACTCACCATTCTATCATTTTAGTAAAATCTCATTTTCCATATCACTTTCAATTCTCTCAATAGCTTTCTCTCTACACTGATACCATGAAATTTAACATGGTATCGTAGCCATACCATCCCATCCTCCCTGAATTTTTCTCCATTTCCGCTGCGTTCTTGGGTTCTTGCAACTCATTTCTTTTCATTTTTTTTAATTCTCCTTATTTTAAACCTTTCTGCAACATTCTCCTTTTTTTTGTTTCATTGGTTTCTTGTTCAGATCTTGTTTTGGATCTGAAAAATACTTAACAAAAAAAAAAAAAAGAAGATTTCTCAGATCTTGTTCGTGTATGTTTTGGTTCCATATACTAGTTTCTCTTGCGATCTGCATTTTTTCATCTTCATCTTGGTTGGTGTTTCAAGATCTGGAGTCTTTACTCATGTTCTTGGCGCCGGCGACAACTTCTTCTCCGTTCGCGATTCTCTTCTCCGACGTGCGGCGGAGCTCTCTAAGCTGGTTCCTACTCAGCGCGGTGGTCGCAGTCTCCATCGTTCTGCCATCTCCGTCCTTGCTTGGCGCAATTTCGTTCGAAGCTGTCGTTCAAGATTTGATTTACCTTCCGATCGACTCCGGTTTCAGATCTGTTTCCGGTGGTCGCGGATCATAGATTGGCACTATCCTCCGATTTGGTTTCATCATCTCAGTTTCAAACACACTTCTTCTTCCGGTTAGTTTTCCGGCATTCGCGTTTGGTATGAAGATATGTGTTCTTGTTTAAGCTTCGTCTCCGGCAACTTTGCCTCTTCTCCGACCTTTGGTTCTGTTTTTCGGCGTGGCTCCTTTATCTTCATTATTGCTCAGAGCTGCTTCGTGATATCTGCTTCAGATCTGGTTCGCATTTCTCTCGCTGGTTCGAAGTTTTTCGATTGTACACGATAAGAGCACGATTCTTGATTTGCCTCTGGTTCATCTTCTCAGGTTTCTTGGTTTGTTTTCAAGATTGATTTTGATACTTGTGTTTGAAATTGATACTGCCATCTATGGAGACATTGTTTCACCACTATTGATTTGGTTAGAACTTTTGTTTTGGTTTTGGTCTGGATCAATAGTTTGCTGTTCATTCTTGCTCACAATGTGTTTGATAGTTTGCTTCATCCAATAATGGAGAAGATTCGATACTGTTCTGTTTTGTTCTGGATAAGAGATTTGGATTACTTTGACTTGGTGCTGTCCTTCACCTTTCTGATTCACTGGATTTAAGTTTTTTTTTGCCATTGATTGGCATCTCTTCATAGCCTTATGGCTTTAACCTCAAAGTCTTATTGACTATAACCTTTGGTTGCTTCTGCCTAGTTAGTTAAGTCTAGTGGATTGACTTCTATCTTTGGTGGTTAAGCATTTGCCTCATTGGCTTTTGATGATGGTTGTTCTCGGATTGAGATTTCTACACGAGTGACTTTGTCCGTTGTGTATACGGCAAGTCAACTCACTTTATATTTGGATATGATACTTCGTTTGGTTGGAGAAGAGTTGTGAATAGGCTCTCTCTTAGGTTATTCTCGATTTAGATACATTTTTTTTTTTACTTTTTCATATTTGATCATTGTACTTTCAGCTTTATTCATTGTATTTTCTTACTTTTCAGTTGTATTGTATTTTCATCCCAAGCTGGAGATGTTGAAATTCGCATGCTCCATCTTGCGGGGGGCCATTAGAGATATCATTGTAATTAGGAATTAGTTTAGTTAGTTAGGTTGATGTGCTTATATAAGGCTCATCTCACTTGTATTTTATACTCACCTTTCTATCATTTTAGTAAAATCTCATTTTCCATATCACTCTCAATTCTCTCAATAGCTCTCTCTACACTGATACCATGAAATTTAACAAACTTTCATTCTCAATAATACTCTCTCCTTAGTTTAGTTCTCTTTAATTTCATCCATCTCTTTGAATCCAATTATTATTCATTCAATTTCCAAATATATATAAGCTTATTATATCCAAAGAAACTCTCTTCGGATCAACTATTAATCAAATCAACGAAGAAATTGTGTCGTAATGTTGATTGTGAGGATGGGCTTGAAACGGTGCTGGAAGTTCCAATCCCAGAGGAGATATTATTGAGCAGCAAGAGTGGAGGAACAAACAGAACATGTCATAACATGAAAACATATATTAAATCTGATTTTTTTTTGTGTCCATATTCATCCTCTTGGATGTTGGATTGTGGTCTTTATTATGTTGGATTAAATCTGATTTTTTATTTAGAGTCCATATTCATCCTCTTGGATGTTGGATTGTGGTCTTTATTATGTTAGATTATGGTCTTTATTATGTTGGATTGTGGTCTTTATTATGTAGGATTAAATATGATTTTCTATTTAAATGATTTGTTAATTATATTTATAGGGCAACCAAGCTTCTTGTGTTTATTATTTTCAAGCGCGTCATTTTCACACAAATCCTGTGCGATGAATACTCCAAAGTTGCATTTTTTAATCGCGTGGGACCCACCATATATAAAGTGGCAGTGACTGATTAGTGGCTGATTATGAGTGTACAATGAGCATTTCTCCTTCGTCCTATATTGCCCCAACAATTAAAATAAGCTCCACAAGGATCCCAAAGTATAAGAGTCCGTTTGATTTAGATTTTGGTAGAATTGTGTTTAAAATAATTGAGGTAGAAAAATTTATTTGTGTTTGGAAAAAATTTAAAAAGTGGATTTGAGAGGTTTGTTATGAGATAGTAAAAATAAAAGTTAATACTTTTAGCCTCCATTAAAATCAATTATTTTTAAAGTAATATACTTATACCAGAAGTAAAACGACAAAGCAAACTCACTTATATTTTTCTAACTCACTTTTTTCAAACTCCATCTGAATTTTGGAGAGAAACCAAATAGATACTAATTGGGCTAACAAAAAGTTTATCTGAGCCCATAAAAAACACCACATAAAATTTTCTAATTCTTGCATCAATTTAGACTCCACCCAAAATTTTCAACAAATGCCAATAAACCCAGTAACCTTTTCGATGTAGTAGTGGCTTCATCCATTGGTTTTAGATGAACTTATGTCTCATATGTTTGTGCCTAATGTTGTGCCTCACATTTTATTTGTAAAACAGCCCTTCCGTGTTTTCATTAATTGGGGATCTAAACAGTGGAGTTTTGCTTAGGTACCCTTTGCAACTTTGTTTTGTTCTTTGGTTTAGAGATGCCTCGATGAGATCTGTTTTTCCTTCAACTATCGAAATCTATCAACGGCAGCACCATTAGCAGTGCCATCATCTATACTGTTATAATTTAATGCTTATACTTGAAGGAGAAAAGAGGCTTGGCAAAGCAATAGAGGAAAGAAAGGCTTGAATCTCATTACTTAAGCTTATGATGACCTTTTCTTTTAATAGTTTGGTAGCTTCGATGGAAGGAATCCATTAAATTAAAAATTAATTACTTTGACATTCTTAGAACAAAAACTAATAACTTGTCTAAATCTCTTCTTAAAACACAAAGATCATTATAATTTGAAGGTAGTTTTCGGAAAAGCCATCATACTAATATCAGTTTACTTGTTAAACATAAGAGCTTACGATTAACTCTCATCCAAGATTATTCATAAGAGCTAAACATTTGTTTGTTAAACAAAGACATCTAAGTTGTATGAGACAAATCAAAAGCTACGGAATAATAATTTCACTCATTCATTCATCTATGAATTGAAACAAGAATTATCGTTCCATGTTAACATATGTTGAATGATTAAAAAAAATGACCAATCTTTAGTAGGAATAGTGTATAACAGGGGTTAGAATCCCAGAACAAAACCAAAAATGGTTTTGCCACTAAACTTTACATCCCATTTGGAATGTTTCTACGATTCAGAATTGAATTGAATTCTAATAAAGATTTGAATTCAAACCTATCTAAGTTGTTTGGAATATTTTAATGGGATAGAATTGAATTCAATTCATGTTAGAATTGAATTTCAATCCCTTTATGATTTGAATTCTCTTATTTGGAATGAAATAATAAGTCATAGAATTGAATTCAATTATATTATTTACAATGTACTTAAAATTAATTTAAATTATTTCTTAAATTTTTTTTATCATTTATTATAAATTATAAAATCTTTTTTATTTTATTCTTCTTCTTTTTCTTCAGTGGTCCAGTTTTAATGAGGGTTGTGATTCCCTCTCTACTACTCTTTCAAATTCAATCTACTTTGAGCCATGACTTTGATGTGAGTTTAGATATTAGACTTTTGTATTGTAAAGGGGCTCAAGGGTCGAGGTTGGTTCATCTTGATGAAGAACATATGAGGGATCCTATTGTTTCTTATGGGATTGTTGTTCCCATTGTCACTATGGACATTGATTGCTCTTCCAATAAAATAATAGTTGTAGTAGCAAATCGAAAAATGAAAAGTATCATGCTAGTTACAAGGAAACTAGGTTGAAGGTAGAGAATTACAAATGAAGAAGATGAACCTAACAATAAAAGAAGAATAGTTTGGATATTGGCTATTATAAACTTCAAGTGAAAACAATTCCAAAATCAAATCACACCTATTTAGGTCTGATTTGTTTTTTTGTGTTTTCAAGGGATTTTATTATTCATTTTTTATACCAAAGATTAGAATTCAATTCCAAAATCAAATCACACTTATTTTTATGATTTCAATTCTCATACCTTTTAAATAAAAAATTAATACCAAATTAAGGAATTGAATTCAATTCCATTAAAGAATCAAATTCCTTACCTTTCCAAACATTCTGTTATTGATCAATAACACAGAACACTAAGCTCCTCCAATAAGGAAGGAACATCCTTCAGAAACGATTCTCGGTGAAGTCTCGCAACCGTCACCTGTTCTCTGCTGTTGTAACAAATATTGCTCTTGCTTGTTCTTCCCCATTTCCAAAGCATCTGTAATCACAACAAAACACAATTTTCGAAGTTTTGTGTTTTCTAAAAAATGATGTTTGTCGATGCTCTATTTTCTATTCTCCCTTCCTCTCTCTAAGTTTAACTAAACAAGCCCACTTTGCTCACTCTTTTTCTATTTGTCTCTCACTAAAATGCACCTTTCATAAACCAATACTTACATTCCATTGAAGCCAATAGGTGTTTGGAACATGAATTAACAAACATATTTATGCCCCTGAAAAATCCCCAATCCCCTGAAATCTACAATACCCATTTAATCAATTTCAAGGAAGGAAAGGAAAGTGTATAAGCTTCATCTAGTCACCTTCCTCTTTGACCAAATCAAATCGAGGAGATTAAAATCGTGGGGAAAGAAATGACAGTCGAGGATAGATCACTCTTGGAACTAAGTGGAGGGGAAGCCTGAGATTGTAATACGAGATAGCTTGGAATAATTGAGCTCGTCGTCGTCGGCGACACCCTGAGTGGCTGCGACAACAGTGAAAAGAAGGAGGAGGTGACAACAAAAACGACGAGAAGGGACCACTGCAGTGAAGGAACAATGGGATTCAAGGTGTACTCCTACAAAAAGTAAATATATCAACAATTATGTTATACTTACAACGAGATTAGCCATCAAAGCAGCCATTCATTAAATAAATTGTACATAAGTTGTGTAATTAATACTATTACTAGTTAATGAAAGGAAATAAATTACACAGATACATTATTACAACACAGATTACACATCTCATAAAAATCTACAAAAATAAGTATTTTTAAAATCAAAACGGGAAAATTTTTTTGTCAGATTTTCTTGATAGAAACTCAAGAAAATCTGGAAAGAGAAGAATGAATCACCACCAGAGACCCATCAGAGAGAGAGAGAGTGCCGCTTTCTTCTCATACTTTTCCATAGGATTACACAAATACTTTCAAGTGGATTACACATCTCTAAGGCACTGGATATACAACCCCTCCAAAAAAAAAAAAAAATACATCGAAGCACCGCCCCTAATTGGTTGACCGAATAATATACATCCCTGCACCCTTATAAAGGGTATTACACATATCGCAATAGATTAATTACACATATCATAAGTGGGATATTACACATACCCCATAAAGGGTATTACACGTGCCAAATAGAGAGTATTACACATACATCATAAAGGATATTACACATACTTTATAAAGGGTAATGCACATACCAAACTAAGTGTATTACACATGCCCCATTATGGGTATTACACATACCCTAAGTGGGATATTACACATATCAAATAAAGGATATTACACATACTACGTAATTGATTTTACAAATATACAACATAATTAGTATTACCAATATCACATGAAAAATGCTATACATACCGATATAAAAGCAAAAATTAAACATATCTCGGTGTATAGAACATTGAGATCGAAATTATTATTAATATGTTGTTCACTAAGTTTTTCTATTGACTAATGTTCTTGATCACCCTCTGCCCAAAAAAAAATTCGTGATATAAATGGGATAAAAAACAGTTGTGACATAAAAAAGTTGTCCAAATAAAGCATAACGAATGGGAAAAAAACAAATAAAGGAATACTGAATTAAAAAGAAACAAAAAGAAATTCTCTGTTACCTACGCAATATTGATGAACGATGTCGGGGGAAATTGTGACTGCGCTAAAAACAAATAAAAAGTGGGGCGATGATGGGGTTGCGCGTAGCGGGTTTTGATATAATAAACTAGAATCAAATTTTGCTCAATAACTCCCTGATTGCATGAGATCTTTAATATATTTTTTTGTTAATTAATTCTTATATCTTACTATTATATTTCCATAATTACATAAAGTTAATTTAGAAATAATATGAAATGCATTTAATCGTTGGCCGGTCGTTGACTAATTCTTGACGTGTGACCAGACTTTTTGATATATCAATGACTACTTAACAAATGCAATCCATAAATCACACGTTTTGAAAATGAGTGGTTCGATGAATAATAAGACTAAATCCAACGATCTACATTTAATATAACAAAGGGATCAACTTTAGATACAAACACATGGGGCATAAGTAGGTCGATTCTCATGTAAGGGAAAAGTGAAATACAGTGGTACAGGTCGTGTGAAACTCCAAGAGATAATAGACTTGTTCAGAGAGTTGGTTAATATTGTTGGTTAAAAGTATGAAATTTTTATTGACTTAATTATTGTCTTTAATAATATTAAATTTTGTAATTAAATTTACTTGTTAAAAATTTATAAAATCTAATTATAAGAGCGAATAAAATTTTAAGGATAAATTGATTGATGTAGTTACTATACTATCCTTGAGTTATCTTCCAAATCCCTCTCAAACCCCCACACTTCCCTAAGTCTCCCACCGATGATAACGTCAACCATAGTTCCATCGTCTCCGGAAGGGAGTGAAGCCCCATCACCCCCAAGAACTCACACCACCAATAATCCTGAATAAGCAAAAACACCTTCGAATTAGATTGTTAGGGTTTTTCGTTTGATTGGAAAATTGCTATTGTGAAGTTTCCAATGGCGAGTCGTGAAGAAGATGATTTTCAAATGGAGATTCGAATGAGAATGCAACAGCACTCACCGCGGAGCCTAAGCGGAGCAGGCCGAGGGATGGCATATCGGATTTGCTAGAGGAGTCACCGGAGGCCAAGAGTCAGCTGCTGCAAAGGGAGCTCATGGCTGCTACTGCTGACACTACTAAAAATATGCGATATATCGACAGTAAATTCCGACGGCACTTTTCCAGTCGGGAATCCCGACGGCCAGGAGACGAGAAATTGTCCTTATAGGGTGTACTCAACTTTCCATCGATGTCCCGTCGGGACATTATCGGGAATTTCACGAGAATTGGCGCGAAAATTTAGCGCATTTTTTACCGTCTAACCCCTGTCGTGAACCCGACAAAAATTTAGGATATTTTGGCTGGGTTTCTTATTCCCTCAGGACGCCGTCGAGAATTTGTGAATCTAAGGTTCCGTCAGATACCCGTCGGTTTTAACTTCTTCCTTCCCCATCCATCCACCGTCAGGAATGTATTGTTAAGGTTTACGGTTAGGGTTAGGGTTAGGGTTTGTTGTCGTCTGCAGGCCGTCGGGACTACGTTGTTACGAAGTTCCGCTTAGATCCCGTCGGGAACTATATGTATAAAACACTTTGTTTTGGTGGCGCGACGTTTTATTTTGTTTTTTTAAACCCGTCTCTAAGCCATCGCGATTTGAAAATATTAATTTTTGTCTTAAGCCCGTCGGGAATACATCGATTTTAAGTGAGATCGAAATAGTGCGTTTCGGGTAACGACTTCCCGTCGGGAAACCGTGGCCACACCATCGATTTATCGCGAATAAGTGAGACCGTGCAAGTCTCCTTCCTCATTTCGTGACTGCAACTCTCTATCTACCCTCTCTCCCTCTCTCAAACCCGGCACAGCCCCACCTTCCAGGGCCGTTTTCGGCACCGGTGAGCCTCTAATCTTGAATAGGAGATCACCATTTCGTTCCTTGTAATGTACTCTACCCTTTAATCGGTTTAGTTTTTTTTTATCTTCTCTCATTTTTTTGACAGCCCTAACCCTCTCTCTCTCTCCGCAGCCCACCGTCGTCGTTTCTATCCCCTTTCTCTCCATGGTACCTTAATTTTTTTTATTTGTGGGTATTGATTAATGGATAAATTTAATTTTAATTGTTTGTGTAAAATTAATTATAATTGTTGTGGTAATTGTTATTGTAATTGTAATTGAAATATAATTTTGATTTGGAGTTTAATTTGAATTTGGAGGGAAAGAATATGGAATTTGGTTTAATTTTTAATTGGTTAACGGTTAAGATTTCTAATTGATTTTAGATTAATTTTGGGTTTTGCGTTTATTAAAATTGGATTTTTCATTGACTAGAGGAATTGTCTGGTAACTTTGTTCTAACCGTTGCAAAATCTTAGGGTAGATGACTTAGTTTGTGACCGGTCCTTAAACTCCGGCAAATACTGGATGATGATTATGTTATTTACGTTGCAAAACCTTAGGGTATATGACTTTGTCTGAGACTAGTCCTTGAACTCCGACAATATTGGTTGATTAAATCTGAAATTAAATGAGAAGTCAAAATTGACGGATTTTAAAATCAGAATGGTTTACAGCAGCAACGACAATGTCTAGACCGGATCGTTCATGGATGTATGATAGGTTGCACGCACACTGAGGCAGGTTGAAACCAGAATTTGTAAGAGGTCTGTAGGAATTCGTCGAGGTTTCTTGTCAGATGACACAATATCAGAGCAAAGGAAAAACTAGATGCCCGTGTTGTAAGTGTAGGTGCAGAAGACTACTAGATATCGACACGGTACAAGTTCATCTAATGAAGCATGGGGTTCAAGGAAGACTACTTTGTGTGGACAAAACACGGGGAGATGGTAATGACCACCGATCACATGCATGGTGAAAGTAGTTACAGTTGAATGCAATGGACACATGAACATGACACGGGGGGTCCGACTTGGGAGGATAACTTGAACAAGTACAATGAGATGACATATGACAGGTTTTGCCCTGAAGTTAGTGGTGATAAGGGACAGACAGAGGAACCACCAAACCAAGATGATCAAAGTTTCTTCACACTGCTAGAGGCTGTTAATCAACCGTTGTGGCCAGGGTGTGCACACTCGGAGTTGTCTTTGGCCGTTCGAATACTGACCATTATGTCCTTCGAACAGTTGAGTCAGTTGATAGGGGAGCTTACAGAACGATCAGATGTAATCCCTAAGAACTTTTACCAAACTAAGAAACTGGTTTACAAGTTAGAGTTAAAGGAAGTGAAGATTGACTATTGTGTGAATGGATGTATGTTGTATTACAAGCACGACGGTGAACATGAAATTTGCATGTTTTGTGGAGAGCCCAAGTTCAATCCAAGGTGAGGTGGTTGTGGGAGTAGTCGGCCGATCCCTAGAAGAAGGATGCATTATTTACCGTTAATATCAAGGCTTAAGTGTTTGTACGCGTTAATGAGCTCTGCGCCGCACATGAGATGACATAATGAGAACCGAAGGAATGATGGTGTGATGAGGCATCATTCTCATGTCGAAGCATGGAAACACTTTGACCATGTGCACCCGGAGTTTGCATCTGAACCTAGAAATGTTTGGTTGGGTTTGTGTGCAGATGGATTCACCCCAAACACCCAGTTCAGTAGACCATACTCTTGTTGGCCGGTTCTTATAACTCCATACAACCTCCCCCAAGAGATGTGCATGAGGGACCCTTACTTATTCCTGACCTGCATAATCCCAGGGTCAGATGACCCCAAAGCAAAGATTGATGTTTACCTCCAACCGTTGATTGATGAGTTGGAGGAGTTATGGAATGAGGGGGTGATGACGTATGACATTTTCCTGAAACAAAACTTCTTCATGAGGGTAGCATTAATGTTGACTATCAATGACTTCCCAACATACGGAATGTTGCCTGGGTGGATGACCCAAGGGAAGTTAGCATGTCCGATTTGCATGGAGGACACCAAGGCATTTACACTTAAATACGGGGGCAAGAATATATGGTTTGACTGTCAGCGAAGGTTCTTACCACAACATCACCCGTACAGGCGTAACAAGTACGGGTTTAGAAGAAATTGTGTTGAAAAGGATTCGCCTCCGTTGAGGTTAAGTGGTGAAGAGGTGTGGGATGCAGTGAAAAGTCTTCCAAAGATAACCGAGGTTGGAAGGAAAATTCAAGTATATGGGTATGGAAGGGAATACAACTGGACAAAACATAGTATTTTTTGGGATCTCCCTTATTGGAAAGATCTCCTTGTGCAAAATTGTTTAGATGTGATGCACATTGAGAAGAATTTATGGGACAATATAATGCACACTGTCATGGACACAGAGCGGACCAAAGACAACATCGAAGCAAGGTTGGATGTGGCAGAGTATTGCAGACGTCCCAAGTTGAATTTGTAGGAGCTTGGTGATGATTGTGTCTCAAAACCAAAGGCGTTGTACTCTTTATCTAGGGCTTAGAGGCAGTCTATTTGCAAGTGGGTGACGGGGCTGAGAATGACTGAGACCTACGCATCTAACTTGGGGAGGTGTGTCAATCTAGCGCAGAGCAAGCTTGTCGGCCTCAAGAGTCATGACTGTCATGTGTTCATGGGGAGTTTGCTTCCTATTATGTTCAGAGAGTTGTCCGACCATGTCTGGAAGCAACTGACCGAGTTATGTGAATCTTTTTAGAGACTCATGTGCAACAACACTGAAGGTGGATGATCTCGAGGTGATGGATATGAATATCCCCACTATCTAATGCAAGCTAGAAAGGATTTTCCCTCCTGGGTTCTTTGACTCAATGGAACATCTTCCAATCCATCTATGAGGCGAGAGTTTGCGGACCTGTGCAATATCATTGGATGTATCCTTTTGAGAGAGAAATTGGATCATACAAAAGTGCAGTCAAGAATAGGGCACAAGTTGAGCGCTCGATTTGCAAGCATACTTAGTGAAACATACGTCAAACTTTTGCTCATTCTTCTTTCATACACATGTACAATCTTGGAGAACTCGGGTAGGGCGTAATGATGATGGAGGTGATAGTGAAATTTTGCCGACTTTATCTGTGTTCAACCAGCCCAGTCGTGCTGCTTGTCGTTTGATACACGGATGGTTGACAATCGATGAGTGGAATTCTACACTCCTACACATCTTGTTAAATTGTGAAGAAGTTGAGTTGTTTTGCAGGTACAAAACAATTAATAAAAAATTGGTTTATATGTACCATTAATTGTTGTTATTTCTTTAATAACACATTGCTCAACACAAGTGCTACCAACAATTGCACCAGGGACAATCTCTCTAGGAATTTCCCAACTAGTTCAAAGCCTATGTAATTCGCCTCTAACCATTTCAACCTTTGCAACTTACGCTCAAACTTTACATTTGACACACTACCACTCATTCATTTTTTGTTACATGTAAGGTTCAAAACCCTTCCAATCGTGTCACAAATCAATTCTTGCAATATATTGCATGAGGCCCAACAACAGAGTTGAAAGTTGGTCAATCTACTTTCTTTATCTAGATAATGGAATTATTTGGATAAGTTATTTGGACAATATTTGGTTTCTATATTTAGTTTTTATGTTGTTCAATTCATATATATATATATATATATATATATATATATATATTACATGAATGGTACTTATTATTTCAGTGAACATGTCAACTAAAATAACTTTGATGAATCTAATCTGTTGACAATGTCAAGTTGCAGCATATTATATTGGCTAGTATTTTGATGGTTTTATTAAAAAATTTGTTACTGTGAGTAATTTAATATAACAACACTTATCTCTAAACACAGAACTCATATGACATGAATGACATATAATTAGTATGTGCTAGAATTTATGTTGTTCTCTTTTTAGTGAACTAGTATTTATGTTGTTCTCTTTTCACATTAAACACGTTTTTTTCCCCATTAATTTCCTAGTTAGCACTAGATAAAACCTTATGCTTCATTCTGCCACTGATGACATTGGCTATGTGATATGCATATATATTGCATGCACAAAACATGATTGTCAACTACAGAATTAACTTTGCCCCTTTTCTTGTTTTTCTTCTTGCTAATACATAAGAAGATACACAATATGAAGGTGCGTCAATTGTTATTAATTTTCCTATCAAACATATGCTAATTTTCCTCCACACCAAATCAACATATCTAAACATAATTTTAAGAAAACCATCAAAGGTTTAAGATCACTGAACATAATCCAAATAAAACCAAAGACAAAAACTAATTCAAAGGTTTTGAAATCATAAACTAACAAGTTTTAAGCATTTCAAATATCACTTCTTCAAAGGTTCTAAAGTCATAAACTGAAAATAAAAAACACCAAAGACATTCCACACTAACGATGGAGGACAACCCTAACAAATGTTGGCCTCTGTTCATTTTCCATACTCCAAAAAGTTTTGGCGAAGTTTGGATTATCTGAAAACATCAGCCCAACAACAACAATGTCATCAACTTCAAATTCGAGTTCACGCAATGTCCTTTCCATACTAACCTTATCATGGAGACTAAGCATTGCTTAAGATAGTGTTTCCACATGGTCTCCATGTGAGTTTGTTGCATATTTGACTAGATCACGCAAAGATTGAAAAACCTCAAGCTCTTGGCTCTCCTTGCCTTTCTTTCAGCTTGCTACATTGTTGGCGACAATCTTTGCTGTAGACGAATCAATCGTGTCTTGTTCTCGAACATTTTGGTCACTTTGAAGCCCTTCAAGATCAGGGGTGTATTCTTCACGGGTGTATGCTTCATCTGCCCATTGCTCCATGTATGCATTTGCATCACCTCCATCACAAGCAACAACACCATTAGCTCTATCTTTGACAAAAATAGCCTCAAATTGCCGAAACAATGGGAATGGCTTGCCAGGGGTGTAGAACCTAAGAGGATGAGCCTGAACAAATGAAATGGTAGCAAAGAAATTAAAATAAGAGCAGTAAAATGCTGCGAATAAGCACCAATTAAATTGAAATGCAGCAGCAGTAATTAAACTAACAACAACAGGCACCAATTAAATTGAACTAGCATCAGCAATTAAACTAGTAGCAACTAAAAATATATAGTATGTTATCTGCCTTTTAATAGCAGCAATTAAAATACACAGTATTTTAGCAGCAACTAAAAATAGCAACATTATCTGGTGCACACACATCGGGAAGGTGTAGACCAGATTTAAGTGGTCGGGGCAAACCTGAGTAACTATCTCTAATCTTGTGTGTACAGAACTATGAAGTTTTGTCTCTCTTGGAGTTAGTTTATATGCTTATGATCAACTAATTTTAAATTTGAAGTGTCACTTAAGTAGATTAAAACAACAACAATTAAAATAGCAGCAATATCATCTAAAATAAAAAAATAGCAGCAACTAAAATAAACTAACAACAGCAAGCACAAATTAAATTGAACTGATAGTACCAATTAAAATATCAGCAATATCAACTGAATTCAAAAAATATCAGCAACTTAACTAAACTAACAACAACAACATCAATTAAATACCTTTGCTCAAGTCTCCAACACTTGTCGGTTGTCTACCTCAATTGTTTGTTTCTTTTCATTCCAACTGAACACGCCAACATATCAGCTGCAGATTGGTATTTTTCTTTGAGTTCTTGTGTTTGTTCTTGCAGTGCTTCACAATGAACTCTGTTTGAAATTTTTCAGTCATTTTTTCTCCGATCTTCTGGAATGAACCTTTTTCAGTAATCTTCTGTTTGAATTTACCAGCATCAGCTTTTTCCCCATCTGCAATTAACTCTTCCATCAAAGTAACGATGTGGTTCTGCTCTTCATCAGTCCACTAATGTTTCTCCATCTCTCTACTTACAAAAATAAAGTCAACCAAACAAAACACAGGCACAATGTTCAACATAGTTCAACATAATTCAACAATTAACAAAATATAACACCAAACAAAATTGGACAATAATAAAGTTTCATAAAAAAGTTCAAACAAAGTCTCATAATATAAATATAACAACAAAGTTCATCAAAGTGTCATAATAAAATTAATACAATATATTGTTCACAATCATAAATAATAAATATTACAATTATTGCTACAAATTGCAACTAAAAATGACTCAACACGATCTTTTCTCTATTCTTCAAACATTTCCATAGCAAGGTTCTGACGCCACTGTGTCCACTCATTTCTAGGCTCAATTGTATCGATCATCTTGACATCAACATGTGTCTCTTCTCCAATAGGCATATGTTCCGGTTTTAGTGGCTCAACTTCTTAAGGATCTGATTCCATATTCATGCGGATAAAGTTTTGCAACAAACAACAAACAATGATTATGAAATTTTGGGTTCTAGTAGGGTAGAATAAAGAACTCTTAAGAATTGCCCATCTTTTCTTTAGTAACCCAAAACAACGCTCAATTACATTACGTGCCGAAGAATGCTTCTTGTTAAAGAACTCTTGATAGTTCCTAGGTGCACGTGAACCTTGAGCCCACTCTTGAACATGATATCGAATCCCACGATATGGTGCTAGAGACTCTCCCATTAGTATAATCGGCATCTACTAAGTAGTAGTTACCTAAAATAGGATAAATTATAGGATTATTACTCTATACTAGACTCAATTTTAATCATGTATAGAGTTGTAATTAATTAGGCAGCATACCTACTAGTATTTTAAGACCATGTGGGCGCATCATAGCATCTCAGAGTACTCTAGAATCAGATGCAGAACCTTCCCAACCACTCAAGACATAAACAAAGTTCATGTCTCAGTTGCAAACTCCTAAAACATTAGTAGAAATACGATCTTTTCTTGTATGATATCTTGGTTTATCAACTTCAGGGACAGTGACTGTAAGCTCCAGAACCCTTCTGAGAGAATTAGGCATAATTCTCTTAGAGCAATGAAAGTTTTAATGATAACTAGGTAAGCCATAAGTATAAAAATTTTACTTAAGGTTTTGCTAATATGTGCGCTAAGTGTCTCAGAAAGCTTTAAATTATTGCAATACCATGAGCAAAGACCAAGACAAAACATCAAGTAGCCTCGAGATCAATTGATAAAATCATAGCGCCAAAAGATATCAGAAAGAATGTCTCAGAAGCGTAGAAGGTGAAAACATGTTTTTGAGGAAAGAACACTGTCGCCTCAGAAGGGTCTCAGAAGACCTTGCGACTAGTAGTTCTCAGAAGGGTCTTCCCTCAGAAGGTTCGCCTCAGAAGTCCGTACAACTCTCAGAAAGTTGGACTCAGAAGCAACCAAGTGTCTGGACTCAAGGGATCGCAAGAAGTATCAGAAAGCTCGCTACAACTAGCTAAGGAAGTGGGAACACGCGCACTGTGCAGTTCTGAAAAGTTCCTCATTTCGCGCTGACTGTAGCAGGGAGCCGTTCTGAAAAGGACACAGCTACATAAGCAAAGTGAAAGCTTCTAATTTCGCGGCTCTTTGATGCCTATATATATGAGTTCAATTCCAGAGCAATGTGACGAAATTCTTGCGCTAAAAACTCTTTATTAAACGTGCAAAAACTCTGCTGAATTGAAAATCATCTGCGAAAACTTAGAACTTTCTCAGAAAGACAATTTTACGAAATTGTTCTTCTAACTTTGCGAAAATCTTCTAGTTCTGTACTGGTGCAAATTCTTACATTTGTAAGTTAAATCTAGAAGTCTACTAAGGGTTAAATTAAGTTTGTAACTTAATCTTAGTAGTTGGTTTTCGAAGCAAAAACTACTTTCCGAAAAACGCTAAGTCCTTCTTTGTGTGAAGGCAGGTTTAAGTCCTCTGGTGTTTGAGGCAAAGTTCAAAGTCCTTAATTGATTAAGGCAAGGAAGTCCTCGGTTGTGAGGCAAGGAAGTCCTTAAGTGATTAAGGCAAGGAAGTCCTCTAGTGTGAGGCAAGGAAATCCACTTTGGGTTGTGAAGTGGTGGAAGTCCTTTACTTGGTAAAGGCAGTGTTGTCTGGGAAGGCACTTTAAGAAGAATATCTAAGAACTCTCAATTGAAGGTTGAGGACTGGAGTAGGTTGGTTATAACCGAACCAGTATAAAATTCTTTGTGTTAAGCTTTTCTCCCTTGCTCCTTACTTGCATTAATCTTTGAGAAAATCTCTACCACGATTCCAATTAAGAGGTCTCGTGAAAACCTTATTAATCAAAATCAGAAAACTTTTAAGAAACTCTAACTTTAAGTCATTTTCTTAAAATTCCTCAGAAAGGAACCTTCTCAGAAAGACTAAGTTCTCAGAAACTTAATCTTCTCAGAAAGCAATTTCCGCTGCAAACTCTTAAATCTACCTTCTGAGTAAAAACAGCTTTCTAAGTAAAAGTTTTAAGAAGTAATTTTTTAAAACTTGCACGATTCAACCCCCCCCTTCTCGTGCACACATACACTTTCAATTGGCATCAGAGCTCGGTCCTTAAGGGGTTGAGCACTTCGCAGTGTCAAGGAAAAAGATCCACGAAGGGAAATATGAATTCACCAGCTGCATTCATATCAGATGGGGCTTCAATAAACAGACCTCCGATGTTTCTCGGAGACAGCTTCGACTACTGGCGTGACAGGATGACGCTATTCATCAAGCACACCAGTCTGGACTTATGGGATATGATCGAGAATGGAGACTATCAGCCTCTGCAGACAATTACAGAGGATGCTGTAGTTGCAACAGACGCTGAGCCAGGAGTGGCACCTCCAGCACTCAGAACCTATACAAGACGAGTCCCTAAGGACGAATGGACTCAAGAGATGAAGGAGAAGATACAACTCAACTTCAAAGCTAAATACATTCTTCTCTGCGCCTTGCCCAAGGTAGAATACGACAAGATTGTGTCATGTGACACCGCTCAAGAAATTTGGGAGAGATTACACATGCTGCATGAAGGAAATGATGAAGTCAAGGAAACCAAGGTATCAATGCTCGTACATAAGTACGAGTCCTTCTGCATGCAACCTGAGGAAACCATTGACAACATGTCAATAAGGTTTCTCCACATCATAAATCAGCTAAAGGTCTTGGGAAAGACCTACTCCAACGCTGAGATGGTGAGGAAAATTCTCAGAAGCCTCTCTGCCAAGTGGCGCCCAAAGGTGACAGCGATCCAAGAAGCAAAGGATCTAAATTAGCTGGGTTTAGATGTATTGTTTGGCTCACTCAGAACTCACGAGATTGAGCTTGAAGGACTGCTTGGAGGACCATCTTCATCCTCAAGACCTCAGAAAGCTCTGGCTCTGAAAAGTCAGATCAAAAAGACTTCAAAAGCCCTAAAGGCTGAAGAAATGTCTGAGTCTGAAAACGATCAAAACTCAGATTCCGATGAAGATGACATCTTTCTTCTAGTAAGGAAAATGAAGAAAGCTTGGAAGAGAAGACCAAGCAAAGACAAAGAGATCACCCCTAGAAAAGGAAAGTCAAAGCCTTCTGATGCCACATGTTTCGGCTGTGGAGAAAAGGGCCACTTCAGAACAAGGGAAAGAAGAAGTTCATTCCCAAGAAGAAGAAGAAGGCAATGGCTGCTACATGGAGTGACTCAGAAGAGGAAGGCTCTAGTCAGCAAGTGAAGAGGAAGCAAATGTCTGCTTCATGGCCGGTACTGACTATATTCTGGAAACAGAATCTGAGTCAGAAGAGGTACCAAACTCTCCTCCTCTCTCATACTCATACAATGAGATCTCAGAACTCTATGAAGAGCTTCTGAGAGACTCAAACGAATTAGCTAACAATTTCAGCAAACTAAGAAAGTCTTTTAAACACTTAGAAGCTGAAAATGCTAGACTAATTCAAGAAGTAGAGAACATAAGGCTTGAAAGAGATGACTTTAAAAATAAATATCTTGAAAGTCACAACCTCTATCAAGCTTTAGAAACAATGTCTTCTGTAACTGTTGAAAAAGCCGAACTGGCTTTGATAGAATTACAAAAGACAAATGAGCTTCTCACTTCTGACTTAGTTAAGATGGTCAAGGGTGAAAAAATGATGACACTCTTGCTTGGTGGTCAAAGACCTTACAAGGATAAGAGTGGACTTGGTTATGAAGAAATCTTCGAACCAAATGATATTGATCCATCTTTAACTAAATCACCTCGCACGTGCATCGCATGTTTTAAAAGTGGCCATGGTTCTGAAGAATGTCCTATGTTGGAAAAAGGAAAAATCTCTAAGCCTCAGAAGGCTCAAAAGAAAACTCAGAAAGCAAAGCCTTCTAAGAAGACTAACCCCTCTCAGAAGGGTAAAACTTCTCAGAAATCAAGTGCTTCTGAAAAGGGCAAACAAAAGGTCTCTGACTCTCAAAACCATGACCCTTCTAAGAAAAGAAGGCAAAAGTCCAAGAAAGCTAACAAGCAAGGACCCAACAAAGAATGGGTACCTAAATCTGTTAACTTTGTGACTGCAAGTACATCATCAAGCGCTGCTCCACCACCACGATGAGCAGTGGTACCTTGACAGTGGCTGCTCGAGGCACATGACTGGAAGCAAGCACTGGTTCAGAAGTCTCAAGCCCAAAAAGGGCGGAACAGTGCGATTCGGTGATGGAGCTAAGGGAAGAGTCACTGCAATCGGAGATGTTGGTAAGGATTCCTCTCACCAAATCTCAAATGTACTTTTGGTCGATGGCTTAACTCACAATCTATTAAGCATTAGTCAATTTTGTGACAAGGGCTTAAAGGTTGAGTTTTATGCCAAGTATTGTCATGTGATTAATCTCACAAATGACAAGATCGTTCTGGAAGGAAAACGTGTTGGTAATATCTATGTTATCCATCTGGATGATCTAAAGGATCAAAACGTGGAGTGCCTTGTCTCTGTCCAAGAAGACAAATAGCTATGGCATAAGAAACTTGGTCATGCCCATATGAGACTTCTTTCTGAACTCTCTCAAAAAGGACTTGTAAAGGGTCTTCCCAGAATTAAGTATCAGAAGGATGCAACCTGCGACTTCTGTGAAAAAGGGAAACAGACCAAAGCTTCCTTTCCCAGTAAAAGTGGTATTTCTACTCAGAAACCACTGGAACTGCTCCACATGGATCTCTTTGGACCAACCAGAACGACTTCCCTTTCTGGAAAACGCTATGGTCTTGTCATAGTGGATGATTACTCCAGATTCACTTGGGTTTTCTTTCTAGCCTCTAAGGAAGAAACTTTTGAGAAGTTCAAAGCATTTGCAAAAAGAGTTTCAACAGAAAAGGATTCGCACATTCATGCCATAAGATCAGATCATGGTGGTGAATTTGAGAACCATGCTTTCGAAAAGTTTTGTGAAAATCTAGGCATTGCTCACGAATTCTCATCTCCCAGAACTCCTCAACAAAATGGAGTGGCTGAGAGAAAGAATCGAAGCCTTCAAGAGATGGCAAGAACAATGCTTTTAGAAAGCGGACTTTCAAAAGGTTTCTGGGCTGAAGCAGTTAACACTTCATGCTACATTCAGAATCGAGTCTTTCTGAGACCAATTCTGAAAAAGACTCCTTACGAGCTATGGAAGAATAAAATACCAAACATTTCTTATTTCCATGTATTTGGTTCTTCTTGTTTTATTCTCAACACAAAGGACAAACTCTCTAAGTTTGATCCTAAGTCCGATGATGGATGCTTCCTAGGATACTCCTCAGTCTCTAAAGCTTACAGAGTATATAACAAAAGGAGTAAATGTGTTGAAGAGACAATCCATATTAAGTTCAAAGAACTTAGTAAGGACATGTCTCAGAAAGATGCAGACTTAGAAGATGAGTTTGAGAAACTCAACATCACTTCTGAGAAAGCCAAAAAGAAAATTCTTATAGATGATGAGACTGACTTCCAACCCATGGAACAACCATCTCCATCTAAAGAAAAATCCAGTAGCATCATCGAAGCTCCAGAACCTAGAGAATCTACTTCTCCAAATACAATGGAACCTAGATTCTCAGAAGGTCAAGCTTCGGATGACTCAGAAAGAGAACCCTCTGTGTCTCCTTCTCAGAATCCTACTCCTAAAAGGATTAGAGGTTCAAGAGACTTGAAGAACGTCTCTCAGAATGAAGTCTTGGGTGATCCAGAACGTGGCGTAAGAACCAGAAGGAACTATACAAATCTTGCTATGGTTTCTGAACTTGAACCAGACTCCATAGAAGAGGCGTTAGATGATCCTAGCTGGGTAAATGCCATGCAGGATGAACTTGACCAATTCGAGAGAAATCAGGTTTGGAAACTAACTCAGAAGCCCAAAGGCAAGAGTGTCATTGGGACTAAATGGGTGTTTCGAAACAAACTTGATGAAAAACGGTCAAGTCGTGAGAAACAAGGCCAGATTGGTTGCTCAAGGGTACAACCAACAAGAAGGGATAGACTACGATGAAACTTTCGCTCCAGTCGCAAGATTGGAAAGTTATCAGAATGTTGCTAGCTTTTGCTGCACACAAAGGTTTCAAACTCTATCAATGGACGTTTAAGTCTGCCTTCTTGAATGGATACCTTTCTGAGGAAGTTTATGTAAAACAACCACCTGGTTTTGTGAATGATGCATTCCCGGATCACGTATTTAAGCTTACAAAGGCTCTCTATGGTCTGAAACAAGCTCCAAGAGCTTGGTACGATAGATTGAGCTCTTTCCTGCTTAAAAACGGATTCTCAAGAGGGAAAGTAGACACAACTCTCTTTACACTCTTTGAAGACTCTGGCTTCTTGATTGTCCAGATTTATGTTGATGACATAATATTTGGCGCAACCAATGAATTCCTTTGCAAAGAATTCTCCAAGCTTATGCAAGGTGAATTCGAGATGAGCATGATGGAGAATTAAAATTCTTCTTAGGATTACAAATCAAGCAAGAGTCAGAAGGGACAGTTATTCACCAAGAGAAGTATACCAAAGAACTTCTGAGGAAGTTTCTGATGGATAAGGCCAAACCCATGAGCACTCCCATGCATCCCTCTCAAGTAATTGATTTGGATGAAGATGGTGAGAAAGTCTCAGAAAGCAACTATCGAGGGATGATTGACTCACTTCTCTACTTAACTGCCTCCAGACCAGATATCCAACTCAGTGTTGGGATCTGTGCTAGATTCTAGTCTAAGCCTAAGCAATCACATTTAACTGCAGTTAAACGAATTTTACGATATTTAAGTGGAACTACTAATCTTGGTCTTTGGTACGAGAAAGGTTGTTCTTCTGATGTTGTAGATATTGTGATGCTGACTACGCTGGAGATAGGATCGATCGCAAAAAGCACAAGTGGCTGCTGCTGCTTCTTTGGAAAATTCTTGATCACTTGGTCCTGCAAGAAGCAAAATACGATCGCCCTATCAACTGCTGAAGCTGAATATTGTGTCTGCTACAAACTGCTGTTCTCAGATGCTCTGGATTAAGAATCAGCTACTTTTATTATCAATTAAGGTACACCAAAATTCCTATCCTTTGCGATAATACTAGTGCTATCAACTTAGCTAAGAATCCTATTCAGCATTCTCGATCCAAGCACATTGATATAAAACATCATTTTATTCGGGATCATGTGCAAAAAGGCGACATTGAACTCAAATTTGTGAATACCGAGGATCAAATCTCAGATATATTTACAAAGCCTTTACCCGAGGATCGTTTCAATTCTGAAGGATTTCTTAATCTAAGACGTTTCTAAGTACTTTGAAATTAAAAACTTTTTCTTAGAAACCCCCCTTAGTCCTAGTTTAGACTCTGAGACAAACATCAGAACTAAGCTTCTGAGCTAGAAGTAGGATAAACACAGAAAACTCTATCTGAGAAAATTTGTTCTCAGAAGACTCATCCCTCAGAAAGGAGATCTTCTGAAACATTTCTCAGAAGGAGCATGGACCACTCAGAAGGGGGTACCTTCCGAGAAAGTTATCAACGGTACTTTTGGGATAAGCGTCAGAAACGGCTAGTTACATGCCAGTTCTATAAATACTCATGGCATTGTTCCATTTGAGCACTTTGCGCTTAAAACTTACCAAAACTCTGCCAAATCCTCCCTCGCTTTCCAATCTTCATCTGTTTCATATCTCTCTCTCTCTCTCTCTCTCTCTCTCTCTGTTATCTCTGCTCTCTTGTCCTTCTCTATCTCCCTTCATCTCATTCCAAATTTAAACCCTTTCTACCAAATGGCCTCGTCTGGAGAAATTAAGGGATTAATGAGAAATAACCTTAATGAGGTGTCAGAAGACATCCTCTACGAAGATGAGAAGATGCAATCCCTATTTTACAAGACCTATCTCCCACGGAATCTAGCCATGGGAAGGGTATTGCCTCTCAATGTCTACAACCAGGTGGACGAACTTCAGCTCACATTCCTTAAGCAACCTGGATGGCCAGCCATGATGAGCTCCGAGGATGTATGCTACCCAAATGTGGTGAGGGCCTTCTACTCTCAAATCGAAAGGTTCACCAACAAAGGGGTCAAAAGCACGATTGCTGATCAGCAAATCCGCTTCTCCTCCTCTGACATCAACAAAGTTTTCAAGACCTTGAATGGTGGTGCGGTCATCGCCGACGACCCAGAATGGGTCAAGGAGGTAGATGACTCAGAAGAAGAAGTGGTGACACTTCTGACTGGTAGCGACAGTCTACCACTCAAGGGCG
>CM024266.1:12871418-13128909 GCA_013621005.1 Aeschynomene evenia
TCAGAAGCTTAGTTCTATTGTTCGTCTCAGAGTCTAAACTAGAACTAAAGGGGGTTCTAAGAGAGAGTTTTTAAATTTCAAAGCACTTAGAAACGTCTTTAGATTGAGAAATCCTTTCAGAACATTGAAACGATCCTCGGGTAAAGGCTTTGTAAATATATCTGAGATTTGATCCTCAGTATTTACAAATTTGAGTTCATGTCGCCTTTTTTGCACATGATCCCGAATAAAGTGATTTTTATATCAATGTGCTTGGATCGAGAATGCTGAATAGGATTCTTAGCTAAGTTGATAGCACTTGTATTATCACAGAGGATAGGGATTTTGGTGTACCTTATTTGATAATCAAGTAGCTGATTCTTAATCCAGAGCATTGAGAACAGCAGTTCGCAGCAGATACATATTCAGCTTCAGCAGTTGATAGGGCGATCGTTCGTATTTGCTTCCTGCAAGACCAAGTGATCAAGCATTTTCCAAAGAAGCAGCAGCAGCCACTTGTGCTTTGCGATCTATCCTATCTCCAGCGTAGTCGGCATCACAGTATCCTACAACATCAGAAGAACAACCTTTCTCGTACCAAAGACCAAGATTAGTAGTTCCACTTAAATATCGTAAAATTCGTTTAACTGCAGTTAAGTGTGATTGCTTAGGTTTAGACTGGAATCTAGCACAGATCCCAACGCTGAGTTGGATATCTGGTCTGGAGGCAGTTAAGTAGAGAAGTGAGCCAATCATCCCTCGATAGTTGCTTTCTGAGACTTTCTCACCATCTTCATCCAAGTCAATTACTTGAGAGGGATGCATGGGAGTGCTCATGGGTTTGGCCTTATCCATCAGAAACTTCCTCAGAAGTTCCTTGGTATACTTCTCTTGATGAATAACTGTCCCTTCTGACTCTTGCTTGATTTGCAATCCTAGGAAGAATTTTAATTCTCCCATCATGCTCATCTCGAATTCACCTTGCATAAGCTTGGAGAATCCTTTGCAAAGACATTCGTTGGTTGCGCCAAAATATTATGTCATCAACATAAATCTGGACAATCAAGAAGCCAGAGTCTTCTGAGAGTGTAAAAAGGAGTTGTGTCCACTTTCCCTCTTGAGAATCCGTTTTTAAGCAGGAAAGAGCTCAATCTATCGTACCAAGCTCTTGGAGCTTGTTTCAGACCATAGAGAGCCTTTGTAAGCTTGAATACATGATCCGGGAATGCATCATTCACAAAACCAGGAGGTTGTTTTACATAGACTTCCTCAGAAAGGTATCCATTCAGGAAGGCAGACTTAACGTCCATCTGATAGAGTTTGAAACCTTTGTGTGCAGCAAAGCTAGCAACATTCTGATAGCTTCCAATCTTGCGACTGGAGCGAAGTTTCATCATAGTCTATCCCTTCTTGTTGGTTGTACCCTTGTGCAACCAATCTGGCCTTGTTTCTCACGACTTGACCGTTTTCATCAAGTTTGTTTCGAAACACCCATTTAGTCCCAATGACACTCTTGCCCTTGGGTTTCTAAGTCAGTTTCCAAACTTGATTTCTCTCGAATTGGTCAAGTTCATCCTGCATGGCATTTACCCAGCTAGGATCATCTAACGCCTCTTCTATGGAATCTGGTTCAAGTTCAGAGACCATAGCAAGATTTGTATAGTTCCTTCTGGTTCTTACGCCACTTTCTGGATTGCCCAAGACTTCATTCTGAGAGACGTTCTACAAGTCTCTTGAACCTCTGATCCCTTTAGGAGTAGGGTTCTGAGAATGAGACACAGAAGGTTCTCTTTCTGAGTCATCAGAAGCTTGACCTTCTGAGAATCTAGGTTCCATTGGATTTGGAGAAGTAGGTTCTCTAGGTTCTGGAGCCTCGATGATGTTACTAGATTTTTCTTTAGATGAAGATGATTGTTCCATGGGTTGGAAGTCAGTCTCATCATCTATAAGAATTTTCCTTTTGGCTCTCTCAGAAGAGATGTTGAGTTTCTCAAACTCATCTTCTAAGTTAGCATCTTTCTGAGACATGTCCTTACTAAGTTCTTTGAACTTAATATGGATGTCTCTTCAACACATTTACTTCTTTTTGTTATATACTCTGTAAGCTTTAGAGATTGAGGAGTATCCTAGGAAGTAACCATCATCGGACTTAGGACCAAACTTAGAGAGTTTGTCCTTTGTGTTGAGAATAAAACAAGAAGAACCAAATACATGGAAATAAGAAATGTTTGGTATTTTATTCTTCCACAGCTCGTAAGGTGTCTTTTTCAGAATTGGTCTCAGAAAGACTCGATTCTGAATGTAGCATGAAGTATTAACTGCTTCAGCCCAGAAACCTTTTGAAGTCCACTTTCTAAGAGCATTGTTCTTGCCATCTCTTGAAGGCTTCGATTCTTCCTCTCAGCTACTCCATTTTGTTGAGGAGTTCTGGGAGATGAGAATTCGTGAGCAATGCCCAGATTTTCACAAAGCTTTTCAAACGCATGATTCTCAAATTCACCACCATGATCTGATCTAATGGCATGAATGTGCGAATCCTTTTCAGTTGAAACTCTTTTCGCAAATGCTTTGAACTTCTCAAAAGTTTCTTCCTTAGAAGCTAGAAAGAAAACCCAAGTGAATCTGGAGTAATCATCCACTATGACAAGACCATAGCGTTTTCCAGAAAGGGAAGCCGTTCTGGTTGGTCTGAAGAGATCCATGTGGAGCAGTTCCAGTGGTTTCTGAGTAGAAATACCACTTTTACTGGGAAAGGAAGCCTTGGTCTGTTTCCCTTTTTCACAGAAGTCGCAGGTTGCATCCTTCTGATACTTAATTCTGGGAAGGCCCTTTACAAGTCCTTTCTGAGAGAGTTCAGAAAGAAGTCTCATATGGGCATGACCAAGTTTCTTATGCCATAGCCATTTGTCTTCTTGGATAGAGACAAGACATTCCACATTTGATCCTTTAGATCATCCAGATGGATAACATAAATGTTACCAACACGTTTTCCTTCCAGAACGACCTTGTCATTTGTGAGATTAATCACAATGACAATACTTGCATAAAAACTCAACCTTTAAGCCTTTGTCACAAAATTGACTAATGCTTAATAGATTGTGAGTTAAGCCATCGACCAAAAGTACATCTGAGATTTGGTGAGAGGAATCCTTACCAACATCTCCGATTGCAGTGACTCTTCCCTTAGCTCCATCACCGAATCGCACTGTTCCTCCCTTTTTGGGCTTGAGGCTTCTGAACCAATGCTTGCTTCCAGTCATGTGCCTCGAGCAGCCACTGTCAAGGTACCACTGCTCATCGTGGTGGTGGAGCAGCGCTTGATGATGTACTTGCAGTCACAAAGTTAACAGATTTAGGTACCCATTCTTTGTTGGGTCCTTGCTTGTTAGCTTTCTTGGACTTTTGCCTTCTTTTCTTAGAGGGGTCATGGTTTTGAGATTCAGAGACCTTTTGTTTGCCCTTTTCAGAAGCACTTGCTTTCTGAGAAGTTTTACCCTTCTGAGAGGGGTCAGTCTTCTTAGAAGATTTTGCTTTTTGAGTTTTCTTCTTAGCCTTCTGAGGCTTAGAGATTTTTCCTTTTTTCAACATAGGGCATTTTTCAGAACCATGACCACTCTTAAAACATGCAATGCACATGCGGGGTGATTTAGTTAAGAGTGGATCAAGATTATGTGGTTCAAAGACTTCTTCATATCCAAGACCGCTTTTGTCTTTATAGGGTCTATGACCCCCAAGCAAAAGACTTAGCATCTTTTCACCATTTACCATCTTAACTAAGTCAGAGGTTAGAAGTTCATTTGTCTTTTGCAGTTCGATCATGGCCTTTTCAGCCTTTTCTACTGTGATTGAAGACAAACTTTCTAATGCTTGATACAGGTCATGACTTTCAAGGTATCTACCTTTGAAGTCGTCTCTTTCAAGCCTTAGGTTCTGAACTTCTTGAGTTAGTCTTGCATTTTCAGCTTCTGTGTTTTTAAAAGATTTTTTGAGGTCGCTGAAACTGTTAGCTAACTCGTTTGAGTCTTTCAGAAGATCATAATAGAGTTCTGAGAGCTCATCGTATGAGTATGAAAGAGGAGGGGAATTTTGTACCTCTTCTGACTCAGATTCTGTTTCCAGAATGTAGTCAGTTCCTGCCATGAAGCACACATTAGCTTCTTCTTCCTCACTTGCTGCTTCAGAAGCTTCGTCTTCTGAATCACTCCAGGTTGCAGCCATTGCCTTCTTTTTCTTTCTGGGAATGAATTTCTTCTTCCCTTTGTTTTGTGGACACTCCGTCTTGAAGTGGCCTTTTTCTCCACATCCAAAGCATGTGGCATCTGAAGGCTTTGACTTTCCTTTCTTAGGAGTGAATTCCTTGCTTTTGTTTGGCCTCTTTCTCCAGGCTTTCTTCATTTTCTTTACTAGGAGAGAGATGTCGTCTTCGTCGGATTCTGAGCCTTCATCATTGTCAGACTCAGAAGCTTCTTCAGCTTTGAAAGCTTTGGAAGACTTTCTGACTTGACTATTCAGAGCCAATCCCTTCTGAGGTCTGGAGGAAGCGGACGGTCCTCCGAGCAACCCTTCCAGTTCGATCTCATGCGTTCTGAGCGAACCAAATAGTACATCCAAACCTAGCTGGTTTAGATCCTTGGCTTCCTGGATTGCTGTGACCTTAGGACGCCATTTTGCAGAAAGGCTTCTGAGGATTTTTCTTACCATCTCAGCGTTTGAATACGTCTTTCCCAAGACTTTCAGCTGATTGATGATATGGAGAAATCTTATTGACATGCTGTCAATAGTTTCCTCAGACTGCATGCTAAAGGACTCGTATTTGTGTACGAGCATTGAGATTTTTGTTTCCTTGACTTCGTCATTACCTTCGTGCAGCATATGAAGTCTTTCCCAAATCTCTTGTGCAGTATCACATGACACAATTTTGTCATATTCTACTTTGGGTAAAGCACAGAGGAGAATATACTTGGCTTTGAAGTTGAGTTGTATTTTCTCCTTCATCTCTTGAGTCCATTCGTCCTTAGGGACCCGTCTTGTGTAGGTTCTGAGTGCTGGAGGTGCCACTCCTGGCTCAGCGTCTGTTGCAACTACAACATCCTCTGTAATTGTCTGCAGAGGCTGATAGTCTCCATTCTCGATCCTATCCCATAAGTCCAGACTGGTGTGCTTGATGAACAGCGTCATCCTGTCACGCCAGTAGTCGAAGCTGTCTCCAAGAAACATCGGAGGTCTGTTTATTGACGCCCCATCTGATATGAATGCAGCTGGTGAATTCATATTTCCTTTCGTGGATCTTTTTCCTTGACACTGCTAAGTGCTCAACCCCTTAAGGACCGAGCTCTGATACCAATTGAAAGTGTATGTGTGCACGAGAAGGGGGGGTTGAATCGTGCAAGTTTTGAAAATTACCTTTTAAAATTTTTACTTAGAAAGCTGTTTTTACTCAGAAGGTGGATTTAAGAGCTTGCAGCGGAAATAGCTTTCTGAGAGGATTAAGTTTCTGAGAACTTAGTCTTTCTGAGAAAGTTCCTATCTGAGAAGTCTTAAGAAAATGACTTTGAGTTATAATGTTTTAAACGCTTTCTGATTTTAATCAGTAATGTTTTCACAAGACCTCTTAATTAAAACCGTGGTTGAGTTTTTCTCAAAGCTTTATGCAATTAAAGAGTAAGAGAGAAAAGCTTAACACAAAGAGTTTTATACTGGTTCGGTTATAACCAACCTACTCCAGTCCTCAACCTTCAGTTGAGAGTTCTTAGATATTCTTTTTAATGTGCCTTCTCAGACAACACTGCCTTTACCAAGTAAAGGACTTCCACCACTTCACAACCCGAAGTGGATTTCCTTGCCTCACACGAGAGGACTTCCTTGCCTTAAACACTTAAGGACTTCCTTGCCTCACAACAGAGGACTTCTTTGCCTCACAACAGAGGACTTCCTTGCCTTAATCAATTAAGGACTTTGAACGTTGCCTCAAACACCAGAGGACTTAAACTTGCCTTCACACAAAGAAGGACTTAGCGTTTTTCGAAGGTTTGATTTGATCGAAAATAACTACCAAGACTAAGTTACAAACCTAGTTTTACACTTAGTAGACTTCTAGAATTAACTTACAAATGTAAGAATTTACACCAATTCAGAACTAGAAGATTTTGCAAAGTTAGAGAAACAATTTCGTAAAAATTGTCTTTCTGAGAAAGTTCTAAGTTTTCGCAAAATGATTTTCAATTCAACAGAGTTTTGGCACGTTTAATCAAGATTTTTAGCGCAAGAGTTTCGTCACATTGCTCTGGAATTGAACTCATATATATAGGCATCAAAGAGCCGCGAAATTAGAAGCTTTCACTTTGCTTATGTGGCTGTGTCTTTTTCAGAACGGCTCCCTGCTACAGTCAGCGCAAAATGAGGAACTTTTCAGAACTGCACAGTGCGCGTGTTCCCACTTCCTTGGCTAGTTGTAGCGAGCTTTCTGAGACTTTTTGTGCTTCCTTGAGTTCAGACACTTGGTTGCTTCTGAGTCCAACCTTCTAAGAGTTGTACGGACTTCTGAGGCAAACCTTCTGAGGGAAGACCCTTCTGAGAACTACTGGTCGCAAGGTCTTCTGAGACCTTTCTGAGGCGACAGTGTTCTTTCCTCAGAAACATGTTTTCACCTTCAGCGCTTCTGAGACATCCTTTCTGATATCTTTGGCGCTATGATTTTATCAATTGATTTCAAGGCTACTTGATGTTTTGTCTTGGTCTTTGCTCATGGCATTGCAATAATTTATAGCTTTCTGAGACACTTAGCGCACATATTAGCAAAACCTTAAATAAAATTTTATACTTATGGCTTACCTTGTTATCATTAAAACTTTCATAACTCTAAGAGAATTATGCTTAATTCTCTCAGAAAGGTTCTGGAGCTTACAAAAGTGTCTGATACCGTAGATGTTTCATGAATATTTGTTGCATGTTATAGTCTTCACTCACTAAAAAATTCTTATATTATTGTATGAACCACCAAAAATTGATATTGGATGCTTATATCTAATTTTTTAGACATTTTGGAATCTCAGTATTTATAGGTTGACAAAGTCACTCACACAGTTCAGTAAATGACATTGTATATGGAACATAAAAACATAATGTATTTACACATACAAAATTCACTCCTTCACTATTATTTGGTATCACATCATCAGCAAAACATATTACTATATTTGTTATATTGCTCATTTTTTTCTCTTGTTGATCTCTTTGAAGAATATATATTACTACAAATAATAATAAGAAGAAGAAAAAATAACAAGAAGAAGAAGTGAGAAGAACAAAAGGAAGAAGGAGGTCGTAAGCTCCTCCTTTTTCACTATGTCTCTATATAGCCAAATGTAAGGTACTATTGTTTTGTTTGCTTCATGTCCCAGAAAAATTAGGTCAAACTCACCATTGACGAATTTTGTTCACATAAGTTAATTTTTTTAATAGGTCAAACTCGCCAATGATGACTTGTACTAGCTGCTGATATGACTTTTGACACCCCTAAACTCACCATTAGCAACTTTTGTGTAAAAAAAAGTAATATTTAACTCGGCCAAACTTGTAGTTGGCAAGTTTTTACTACAAACGCTATTTCTATTTCATTTTTAAAAACACATATATTTCAATCATTTGACAACTCAATAACTATATTGAAAAGGAGAATGTTATTTGTACATATAACAATGCCATTCACCTATTTTTCATAAATTCTAAAGTTGACAACTTTTATAAAAATGTTGGTAAGTTACCAACATATTCATAATGTTGGTCAAACCGGTCTAGTTTTTCAGGCCCATTTTTTTTTTATTTTTTACCGATTTTTGAAAATTTGATTTTGAATCCTCACTTAGGTCGATAGGGGTTCTCTTTTCCCAATTCTACTGATCAAACCGTCTAATTTTTCAGAACAATGACATAACTAACATATCAGTCGGTCCCTTAAAAAAATGTCATTATTAGTCCTTCATAATTAAAATTAGACAAATTGATCCTCATATTTTTTAAAATAGGATAAAATAGTTCTGGTCAAAATATGAATTAGACAAATTAATCATTTAAAATATTTTCAATGGACTCATTTATCTTATATTAATAATCTTAAAATATTGTTAATGCCATTTCTTTTCTTAAAGAATTCATATCTTAACAATATATTTTTATTTTTTATTGAACATCCACTTTTTTTAGTGTCAAATTAGCATTGCGCTATTGAGGTAAAATGGTAGCTGTTGTATTAGAAATAGAATATGCAGTTATGGAGCTAGGAAATGGGTGGAGATAAGGATAAGAGGAGCTGATTGTATTGTTGGTAAGATCAGAGATACAGCTTATTTGGACTTAAAAGAGTGAGGAAGATGATTGTGGTGTGCATGTATTAATGGCGTGAGATAATATTGATGACACAGCACAAGATCAGCTGATAAGGAACTTAGGAAAACGACGATGGCATATATATATTTTAATATTTTATAATATATAAAAAAGTTGGAGGGTGAGGAAGGATTATACCAATTTAATAAGTATTAACAGACCCATGGAAAGGATTCAAACCTATTTGTTATAAAAAATAATGTTACTCATATATATCATATAACTATTCATCTACTTCTTCATTCATACAAATATTGGCAATAACTTTACCAACATTTATATGTAGGGAGAAAGAAGTGGATAATTATATAATACAAATGAATAATATTCCTCTTGCTATAAAATATAGGACATGATAAGATAGGAATACAAAGAAATAAAAATATAAAGTTCTTATATTATTGCAATAATAATAATAATTTTAATTTTTATTAGTTTTTATTTATTTTAATTTTCACTTCAAATAAAATATTAGTTTTAACTTTAGAATTGTATATATTTTTTTAAAGTTTTTTAGTTAGATTATTTTAAAATATTAATTGAATTATTTTTGTTTTAGTTTTAACTTTTGAATTTTGAATTTTACATTTTTATTAGTTGAATTAATTCAAAAGTGTTAGTTGGATTAATTCAAAAATGTTTGTTGAATTAGTTCAAAATATTAGTTGGACTATGATTATTTAGTTTTAACTTTTGAATTTTTATTTACATTAATTAAAACTTTTAAATTCTTAAATTTTGAATTTAGTTAGTTGGATTAGTTCTATAGTTAGATTTATTGAAGAGAGAAAAAAGAAAAAAGTGTACATGCACATGATTTCACTCTCTTTTATTGAGTTTGAGTATTTATTTATTGGATTAATTTATAGTGTGGGATGACCAATGAGGGTTGGCACACCTGGTTCAGTCTTCCGCTCACGCTAGGCGTGGCTTGGGTTCGAATCTTGGGGAACCCTCTTTGGTAGGCAATCTGTAAATTCCATCGTAAATCCTCGTTGAGGTTGGTGATATGCACTGACCTTGTATGGGGTGTGCCTCCCCTAATCTAAACTTTGTCTATATAAAAAAAAAATTATAGTGTGGGACTCATGTATAGTGGCTGAATAGTGGTGTACATGTAGCATAGCTCATATAATAATATTATTATATTACTCCGTACAATTTATTTAAAATATTCTATTATAACAATGATCATTTCAAATAAATCAATTTTTTTGGAAAAGTCAAAATACTAAGGACAAAAATTATAATAATCATTAGGTGTAGTGGAGTATTAGGAAATTAAACTTTATAAAGATAAAGATTATATGAACGGTTTAAAATAAAGATTGACAAATGATTAATTTTTATTTCATTTATAAATACAATTAATATAAATATTAAAACTCATAAGTTACAAATATAATTGACAAGATATGACAATCTAATAATGCTCTAAACAATTGTGCTTATGAATAATCGTTAGTTTCATTTATGATGGAGAACTAAGGTTGAGTTTGGTAAAGTTGTGGCTCTTGAAAAGCTGCTGATCTCATTGGGCTCTCAAAAGGCTGCTCTTAGAGAGCCATAACAGTACCATTTGGTAAAATTATACAAAAATTGCTTTCAATAAGCATAAGTCATCATTATAATGTTTGATAAAATAGTGCAAAGTGCTCTCAAGATATTAAATGACCATAATAGACATAATATTAAAAGATATTATGTAAATGAGGGTCATTTATGTATTTTCATTTTCAGAGAGCCAAAGCTGGCTTTGAAAAGCTACTCTTGATGGCTCCCAAGAGCACCACCTGCTCTCGAAAGCCGGGAGCAAAAGCAGTCAAACTTTTTTATTTACCAAACGCAAAATAGGAGCTCCAGCTTTTTGAGAGTAGGAGCACCCCAACGATAAACTTTACCAAACTCAGCCTAAAACAACTATATATTTTTAAATATAATATAATTATTATATTAATCAACAAATTTAAATTTTTTCATTTTTGTTTTTTCTGAAAAAATCAAAATATTAAGGAATAAAATATTAATAAATATGCTGTGTAATGGAATATTAAGAAATAAAAATGTATAAAGATAATGATAATACGAAGCATTAAGAAATTAAAATATTTTAAGATAATATGAAATGTTTAACTTATAAATATAAATGAACATAATAAATAAATAAAAAATCGAGAAATAAGAGTATCATCCTCATCAAAACCTCCTTCATTCATTTATCATCAACAATACTTTCACCACTAATCTAAAAAAATTAGAATTAGAATAAAATGAATAAAAATAAAAACAAAGAAATAGATATAAAAAAGAGGTCTTAGTCTCATTATTTATTAGGTATCTAGTCTCACTATGCTACTACTCACTTATCTCATATACTTAATCAATGACTAATGACTTAAATAAATTTTGAAAATTTAGATCGGTCAAATACATAACTCATTTTTAATCACATACAACCCAAATATATTGATACTTCAAAATTTTATTAGATAATATCAAAAGAAATCATCCGTAAATAGTTTAGTTTATGAAAGATTCCCTCCAACAAAATATGAGAACTTTTAACGATTAGAGTATTAAAATTTAAAAGCAACACTCTACTGCATTTAGGCTTTCAAGTGTGTGTAGTGCAGTTAGTGCACACTGCGTGGATCATATATCCAATTCATCAATTACAACCTTCTAGAGCTATTCTATCTCTTGATCAAGTTGCAGTTAGATAATCAATTTGGATTGGTCAAGTGGTTAGTTCACTTGTCTGCTTAAGCAAAAGTCATCTTGTATATGCAGCAACCTATTATTTAGCATCAAATCCTTAAATGAGCCCAGATCTGGAACAGTTTAGTCCTTGACATTCCAGATTGGGGATACCGTGGAAGACCAAATAGAAAAATTGGAGTTAGTTTTTTCTTTTCAAGTGTTGCTATTACCAACTAATTAGACCCCACACCCTTCTTGTCATTTACACAACTTGTCTAACCCTTTCATTTTTCAGCCTATTCCTATTTGTTCGTAACGTGTCACTTGAAAACATATCCAATTACACCATCTTTTTTTTTGGTAAGTCCAATTACACCATCTAATAATTAAGTTGGAAGTGGCTGGATCCAGATTTTTTTTTCAAAATATATGTTAATTATAATTTTTTTATTGTTCAAGATATCCACTACCAAAACAGCATCGCAGTAATGATAAATTCTTTGAGATGAAAACTCCTTTATAAAGTGTAAATTTCTTGCAACAAAATTATCTTCATACACGTGGCCAAAATTCGAATCCTTTTAAGAAAATTAAGCTAATATATATATTAATTATAATAACAATATGAAGGATTGGATTCTTTTCACACATTTGAAACGGTGTCTAATTAATCCTTCTTTTCCTTTAATATTTATGACAAAAATAATGACCTTACTCAACGTGAAAGAATCTAATTCCAGCCAAACCAGCTTCTTGATTAGGTTAATTATTTCAACAACCAATAATGCTTGACGTATAATAAAATTACGTACAACTTATATCCAACGTGTGCTATTTATATTATATAATGTGTGTTATACGTATAATATATATATATATATATATATATCATAAATCTTATAACATGAATAGCATATATTGAATACAAATTGAACATATTTCTATTATACTTGGAACATTATTATTTCAACAACACCTCAAAAATTCAAGATCATTATGATTGATCAGATCAATATATACATATATTTTATTTTTTTAATAACAAAACAAAGCATCATCGAACGAATGTGATAAGTTCGAGGCTTTATCATAAGAGGTATGATATTTGTACCTACTTTTTGTATGTACAATAAACATACATATAAATTTAAGGGTGGAGAATAAAAGTTGAAGTGTTGGAGTGATGTCACATCAAAATCTAATAGTAATAAAATAGGTGAAAAAAATATGTAAGAAAAAATATATGTACATATATCAATTATTATTATGATAATAATTTGACAACGACATATTGGATAGGATCTTACGGTGACAAGCGGTTGGTGAGTCACGAGGTCGAGAAACGCATCCAACTTTATGTTGAACATGATGTCCCATGGCTAATTAATGAATAATGCTAAGGATCCAATTCAGTTTGGATGATAGTGCTTTTGACTTATTTTAACTTTTGACTTATCAGATGTTATATCTGTCCCGTTTGGCTATATAACTTATGACTTCTTCGGAAGTTATTTCAGTGCTTTTGAATAAGTTAGAATATTTGACTTCTCTATAAACACTTTTCAAAATTATTGAAATAAAATTTTTTGTTATATCATATTAATATACAAAATAACTTATTCATAAGTTACTTCTCAGAAGTTACTTTTATATAAGGGCTTAAATAAGTTGTTTACCCAAACTGATCCTAAGTGCACATTAACGTATTAAAGATCGATTAGTATGAATAAATAATTTATTTAAGTAATATAAAAGTTTCAAAATAATTTATTTAAGTTTATATATAAAAATAAATTTTTAAAGTAATTTATGAATAAATTATTTTATATATGAATATAAATAGCTTAGTAAATTAGTCAAAAACTAAAAAAAGTCAAAAGCACTACTATAATTCAAATGAACTCTAAAAGTAATAGTAAATTAGTCATTAATATAAACAAATTGATTGAATAAGTATAAATATTATATTGTAATAATAGTATAAAACTTATTACTATTTTAATATAAAAGTTTGAATATAATGGAGAATTGAGTTAAAATATAAGTTAGATTGAGTAATTATAAATATTAAATTGTATTAGAGTTAAATTAAGTGACTGATTTAATATCAAATTTAGTGTATGTGAAATATTTTACATGACTAATAACTATATGATAAATTATTGGACGTCTTAAAAACAAGAGATTTTTAGTAAATATCTTATAATAGATAAAATAATTTTTTAAGATATAAAAATAAAATGATAATGCTATATATACACCACTACAATCAGTCACCACCAATAAACTCAATCAAAATAAATAAAAAACTCAATCAAATAACCAAAAAAAACCAATAAAAAAATAAAAAAATTAATTTAATAACAACTACAAATTGAAAAAATAATGTATTTTGTCCATTTATAGTATCAATGTGTGTTATTTTAATGATAATTTAATGAAAACAGTGCTATTTTTAGGGGAAAATAATATATTTTTGTGCTATTTTTTCATTCTCATCATACTTATAATAAATTTATTTGATTATTTAGTGAATTTTTAATTATTATTAAGTTATTTTTTTGGGTTTTTTATTTATTCGATTGGATTTTTTTATTTGTTTAGATGAGTTTTTTTTATGGTGACTAATCCAAGTGGTGTACATATAGCATTTTTCAAAATAAAAATATGGTCCCTCAAAATTTATCTTAATGGACAAAATAGTTCCTTATGATATGAAAGTGACAATATCATTTTTCAAAATTGAAATTTAAGATAATATGATTCTCAAAATTGAAAATTTAGGATAAGTTAAAAGATCATGTTGTCTTAAAATTTCAATCTTAAATAATCATACTGTCATTTTCATATATTATTAAGGAATTATTTATCTATCGCGTCAAATATTAACAGACCATATTGTTATTTTTATATCTTGGAAGACTATTTTGTACCTGATATTAATCTTGTGACTATTTTGTCCCTGATATTAATATTATGGGACTATAAAAAAGAGTATTTTCTCTTTTTTTTTCTACAATTCATCTAGACTTTATATTAATTATTTAATATAATTTTATTTATATTTAATGATTAAAATTATTTAGAATAAGAGAAAAATGATTGTAATACAAAAGAAATTTTGTTTTTTAACTACGACGTGGTATGCATCACATGGCCATTCGGATGAGTCAAATCTCAAACCCCATTCGCCTTATTTTGATCTTTTGTCCCACCATTTGCTTCTATTTTATTCTGCATCTAATCTTTGACAACATTTGCCGTCAGCTTGATGGCATCATGTAACGCGTTTATGGCTTAAATATTTTTTCCCTAAGTTAGATTCAATTTTAATTTTTTTTTATCTAAATATTTTAAAGTTAGTGTAGTTTTATAGCCTATACATTTAAGCCGTCTTTATTTAATGTTGTGCTGAGTAATTGAACATATATCCATTATGCAATTCTATACCGTAGCTATAATAATCATATGTGGTTGTACATACGCAATTTCTCTTGTATTATTACACTAGATAGTAGTATTCTCAACATATTTAACAAAGATAAATTAATTACTTAGACTAAAACTAAATAATATTTAAAATATTTAGAGCATAACAAATAGTAAAAAGTAAAAAATCGCATCTAAAGAGGTGTACATAAGTACATAATAGAAATAGAGAAGAAAAATAATTGGAAGATAAAATATGAAAGAAAATTTATATCTATAACATGAGTTTTATATATTTTATCGATGAAGATTGATATATTTGATTTCGTCTTTCGCTCATTCTACGTATACACCATGGATATGTATCCCCTAATTTAAATTTTATGTCACAAAAAGAAATTGTACACTTTTATACTACCACAAAAACTACAAATGAGCACAAATTAAATTAAAATAACATAAAAAGTCATTATTTCTGAATTAATTTACATGTGAGACAAACACTATATTTTTTTTCTCTATTTTCATTATAGTTGTATTTCTATAATATTATGTCATTGTACAATCTACGGAGCCTTATTAGGAATAAAATTAAAGCATATTTATTTTTTAATAGAAAATATATTAAAATATTTATTTATTGATGAGGGGACCATATTCTGCATCTTTCGTGGAGCGCATTTTCTCTCTCAACGAATAGGATCCGATTCATGCTTTTGCTCTTCATACCCCATCAATAACGTACTATAAATAGCTTAACAATCTCACTGATTCTTTCGTATTCACACAACCCTTTCCATTTACCTTACCTTATTGGTCTTTTGATTTCGTTATTATCATCAACCCAGTCATGGAAGAAATTAATGGTACGTAGTTATCCTTAGTCTCTCTTTTCTTAATTTTTCTTTTCTTTCTACCTCGTTATCCATCTGATTCATTGCTCTATTTATTTTATTATTTTCATACGTGGATTTTCATGTGTGGAATTCTGATTTAATAAATACTTAGTCACAATTAAAATTCAGTCAAAACAATCAATATATTGTGCACTATATCACTTATTATGCAAAACATATATCACATGTTGTAACATCATATTTCTTTGTAATATATACACATAATATGATATATAGTGTGCACAACATATAATATTTATTGTACAATTTATATTATATATTATACACAATTTATTAACTATTTTGAGTGAAACCTCTAACAATACTTTAATTCTTATTCTATTCCTACTCAATTTTTATTTCTTCTGAACAGTCCAATAATTGAGTCTCCTCTAATGTCAGCCCCGTCATTTTTTTATATATAAATAAACTGTAGATTAAGGAAATGAAATTCTGTATAGAATTTGGAGAAACCCATCAATCTCAAAACGAATTTAAATTTACATAAATTCACATATCAACCCGTCACCATTTTCTTGTGAGTTATTTGATTGGTTATGTGATTCCCCTCAAACACTATATATATATATATATATATATATATATATATAATATATATATATATATATATATATATTTTCAAAGAATCCGATTATTTATATAAGTATATTCTGGCTTTATATTAGTTGTTGATGGCAAGTAATATATTGCGTATAAGTTATTCCATAGAAAAATTCATATATAAAAAATAAACAAATATTTGGGGAACACTATTTTCAGTCAAAACAGCAAAAAAAAAATCTATTTTAACATTTTTTTTCCAAATAATATTGTTAATCATGTGTGTTTTTTTAATGTGCTGAGTGATTTAGATCAAATTTTTTATTTTAACTGTTTTGACAGGTACAATTTTATACCCCTAGCAAAGTTCTAAAAAATATTGGATAAATTTAATCAAGTTCGTAGAAATAGGTTTAATTCTGATTAGATTTTTAAACAAATTATATTTAATAAATAATTGAAACCTCATTTTGAAAAAACGGAATCCCGCTTTACATTTTATGTATTTCGAGGCCCTGCTGGTTCCCTTGGTAAGAAATCTAACAAAAATGATGTTCTTCCAACAATAGCCGTACAAACCAATGTTATTTGAAAGGTCATCTTCCAATATTTCATGTATTATTGAAACACTTATCTTATTACTCCCCTTAAATCTAAAATAATTATCTATTTTTATTTTTTGTTTTATGCATATTATTTATTTTTAATAATTTTAAGAAGTATTTAATTTAATTTTTTTTATCATACCCCTTATTAATATAGGAGAGAGAATATATATATTTGTAGGAGAGAATAAATTTTTTTTTTTTATCTTTTTAATTTTATTATTTAAATTTTCCATATAATTTAATCATTATATCAATTAGTGTACATAAGTAAAAAACGACATTTATTTTAAACCGGAGGGAATATTATTGAATAGTATTATAAATGAGTAGAATAAGTGATGATCATCATCATATTTAAAAATGATAAAGTGTGTTGTTCCAATTAGACACTATAGAATACTTCTTCTACTTTTTTTTTTATTTGTCCAATTTTAATTATAGAAACATATTTAAAAAGATTTTTACAAATCTCAATTTTAGAAAAATTAAGACATATTTTATAATATTATCTTTAACAATTATTATCTCTCTTCTACTCATTATATCTATTTTATCTTTTTAATTATCCACTATATATATTTTCTTGAATATAATTGAAAACTATTAATAAAACTTATCTAAAATTTCCAAATGTACAAATTAAAACAAAACGAAAACTTCATTCTTTAAATTGAAAAAAAAAAACCGAGAGAGTAACATTTTTTAGCAATAATGTTAATCGTACAACAGAAATAGGTCCAACTAGTATCCATCATGTGCTATACATGACATAGAATGTGTGCTATACGTATGTGTGCTATACATATAGCACACATTTCATGAATGTATAACACACGCTAAATACTAATCGAACATATTTATATTTTACCATCATTATTATTGATTTTTGAGCAGGACATATAGTTACTTAACCTACGGGCTGCATTACATTTAATTTTCAATGTTTTGTTGCTCCTTGTTTGGATTTTTATTAGTCCAATGAGCCCAAATTCGATTTTCTTCATTACATTTATTTATTTATTGTCTCATTTTCCTTTGGATCATCCCGTGCAGTGTTGGAAACTAGGGATGGAACCGTTTCAGTAGCTTCTACATTTGCTGGCCACCAGGAAGGTATATATTACATTACATCTCTCTTTGTTCACCGTTTCTTGACAGCATATAGAAGAAAAAGTCTATATGTAGTTATGTACAATAAAATAGAGCCAACTCATTAAATTATAGATTACAAAACATGATTTAGAAATGTTTAAAAATTTAATACTAGCACTGACCATTAACTATATTTTATCACATCAAATAGGTTTAGTTGGCTTCTTGTTAACTGTTAACTTGTTAACTGTTAATGCGTGTAGCATTACTCATATAAGAATTCATCAATACCTTTGTTATATATGCTGTGTGTGTGAGAGACTCTGACGCTAAATTAAAGGATAAAATATCTATCAAGGACGAAGGATCACTAAAATTGTAAAAGGTTGAATGTTAATTTGATGATGGGATCTAGGAGAGGGTAATTTCGGATGGACCATTAGGTTTGTAAGATAGGACAAAACCCTCAGATGCCAAACTTATTGGATCATTTTGAATATAAATTAAAATTATGATTCATTTTGATAGACATTAGACTTGATCCAATGATATATGCAATCATCAAAGCCTATAAAAGGTTGAATGTTTATGATCAAAATGTGGGTAAAAAAAAAAAAAAGATTGGTGGGACAATAGAAAAATGAATGTCAAATTTTTTTTCAAAAAAAAGTAGCAGCTTGTAATTATGGATTCTTTTACCTACCCGGTAATACACACTGGTTCTGACCACTCTGCTTCTTGTTTTGCATTGTGTAATATTAGCTATACAGGATAGAGACCACAAATTCTTAAGAAAAGCCGTTGAAGAAGCATATAAAGGGATAGAATGTGAAGATGGAGGTCCTTTTGGTGCTATTATAGTTTGTAATGATGAAATAGTTGCTAGAAGTCACAACATGGTTCTGAGGAACACAGACCCAACTGCACATGCAGAAGTTACTGCAATAAGAGAGGTTGGATTATAATTTTCATCCACTAATACCATTTTTTTACACAATCATCCATGTGTTACTACGTCAGCCATAATTGTGTTTTCTCTCTTTCACTACTTGAAAAGTCATACAAATGAAACATTTTGATTGGTTCAAAATTAAACTCTTATAAATAATAACCGAGTACTTTTATTAAATATCGAAATTCAATCTATGCATTTTCGTTTTTACTAATTTAGCATTATTAAGTATACAAATGAGAAGAGAAAAATGTTTGTGTATAACTAAAAGTTACCAATATGAGATATACTCTGCCTCCAATTGATTCTTTTTTTGTGTGCAATCTTCTTTTCATGTGTGGATACCCACTTAAGCACGTTTGGGAAACACATTGTGTCTCCAGAATCAATTCCAAGTCCTTGAAAGTTGAGCATTCATGTTTTGGTGGTTTCAAGCAAAATTGGTTCTGAATTTCTGATCTCAAATTGATTTTGGCTTAAAACTGAAAGCAAGTAACATTTTATTGTTTTAACAGTGATCAAAATCAATTCTGATAAAACTAATTCTACAAAAGGTAAACCAAACACACACAGTATACAGGCATTTATATTAGAGTTTAATTTTGATGCACTGATATACACTGTTGTCCAATCAAAACACTCTGTTTGTATTACTTTTCAGGTAGTGGGAGAGAGAAAACACAATCATAGTTGACGTGACAGTATATGATTGGATGACTGTCATTAAATAAAAATTAAATCCTTTATATTATCATGATTAATGCGAAATGTTGTTACTGAAACACGGTACGAACACAGTAATGCAAGTATGAAACATTGTTCTGTGTGTTTTGTCTTTTTTTTTTTAACTCTAGTACGAATATTTCCATGACTAATATGGTAAAGATAATTCAGAAATGAAATTTTCTACTGCAGCAATAATGCAATCTCCTATTTGTTCTTGATGACCAGTTTTGAGATCTGATGTGTTGAAAGTGATTGCTATATGTGGTTGGTACTATAGTTGGATACTTGCTGGAAAGTGACTCGCACTCTCTGTTAATGTTTCTTGTTGAAATGATTATACACATTACTGAAAAATATTAAACAATAATTTTTTAATCAATAATGTTATTTATACAATAGATATACGTTTAACTAATATCCAACATGTGCTATACATAATACATAATGTGTGCTATATATATCAATAATGTTAGTCGTACAACATAAATACGTCAAATTAGTATCAAACGTGTGTTATACATGACATGGAATGTGTGCTATATGTATAGCATACGTACGTATAGCACACATTCCATGTCATGTTTAGTACACATTGGATATTAGTTTGACGTATTTTTATTGTACGACCAACATTGTTACTATATATATAGCACACGTACGTATGACAGACATTACGTATCATATATAAGACATGTTGGATACTAGTTGGACGTATTTCTGTTGTATAACTACCATAGATGATTTAGATGAACACACAACAATTATTATAAATAACTCACTACTGCATTACTACTATTTGTATGTTGTTTTCTTTGGTTCATAATTAGACAACAATTTCACACCAAGGATGATCACTTTAATTAAGTTCTAGAAAGTATCAAAATTAATTACGCCATAAATTCTTAGAAGAAATTTTTTTCTTTAAACAAAAGGATAGTTGAATTACTTAATAATGTGCCTTTTCTTGAAACTTTATGTGCAGAAAACTTAATTTATGCAATTAGTAGAGAAAAAATGTTTTCCGATTAACACAATTATTTCATTTTACTCAGGCTTGTAAAAAGCTTAAGCAGATAGAACTTTCAGACTGTGAAATATATGCTTCATGTGAGCCTTGCCCCATGTGCTTTGGGGCAATCCACCTTTCACGAGTTAAGGTTGGAATTTCCTGTAATTTATTCTGTTTTCTATTAAGAAATATTATCTGTACTTATAATTAATAGAGTATCATACCTACACACTTCTATCATTGCATGAGATGTGTGACTCAGAATAAGAAAATCACTTATATTCATCCTCCGTATATCGATCGTATAAAAGGATTTTAATTTGAGCATAAATTCTAAGTGTATTTGGTTTGTTCAAAATTTTCAATTGAGATGAAAATAATCAATTTGAAAAAAGTATAGTTGTTTGATTTGCATTTTTATTTCTTATATAACTGATTAATTTTAAAAATAATTGATTTTACTGAAAATTGAAAATATTAACTTTTACTTTTATTATCTCACAATAATACTCTTAAATCTACTTTTTTAACATTTTTTCCAAATACAAATTAATTTTTTCTACATCAACAATTTTAAAAATAATTCTTTCAATATCAATTATTTTAAAAACAATTCTACTAAAATCTAAACTAAACGTACGCTAACTACATAAGTTTGATGCAGAGGTTGGTGTATGGAGCAAAGGCTGAGGCAGCAATTGCAATTGGGTTCGATGATTTTATTGCAGATGCATTGCGTGGTACAGGTTTCTATCAGAAAGCACAATTGGAGATTAAAAGAGCAGATGGTAATGAGGCCATCATTGCTGAAGAGGTTTTTGAAAAAACTAAGGAAAAATTCCGAATGTATTAAATTTAATTCTTACATGTAATTTTCCTAAGCTGTTATGTTATTTCACACCTCATGGCAATGCTTTTGTATATACAAAATAAGCTCATGAGACCTATGTGTCCCATTATGTGGAGAATAAAAATGCAAGGTATTCGGTAATATATCTGTAAAAGTATACGATTCGTGATTCTGTCATTGATGAAGAAGACAAGAACAGAGAGAAAGATAAGAGAGAAACGAGAGAATGACACTATCCAAAAATGTTGAATGGGAAGATTAAACTCTCATTCTGATTGAAAGAATATTACAAAGTGAGTTAAATACAATGTGAAGGAGATAACAAAAAGATAACTGATGATAACAAACTTAGTTATTGATTAACTAACACCTAACAACTGGATAATGATAGATGAATGGTAATACCCCCCTCAAGCTGGCCGATACAAATCTAAGAGGCCAAGCTTGGAAACCATATGATTAAAAGGACCAGGAGCCAGAGTCTTGGTGAAGATGTCTGCAGTTTGGTCAGTGGTGGGAACTGGTAGTAACTTGATCAAACCATGGTGAAGCTTCTCCCTGACAGTGTGACAGTCGATTTCGATGTGTTTGGTTCTTTCATGATAAACCAGATTGTTAGCAATGTGCATGGCAGAGGCATTATCACAATAAAGTGAAAAGGGAGAAAGAGAGGGGATGTGGAGATCTTAAATGAGGTACTTCAACCATTGCGCTTCACAACAAGCATGAGCCAATGCTCTATATTCAGCTTCAGAGGAGCTCCGTGCAACTACTTGTTGTTTTTTGCTTTTCCAACTAATGAGAGCATTTCCTAAGAAGAAACAAAAACCAGAGACCGGCCTTCTAGTGTCGGGGCAGGAGGCCCAGTCCAAATCACTAAAACCATAGATGCGCAGATCAGAGGTAGAGGGAAAGAATAGACCAGTGGTAGGTGAGCTCTTGAAATACCTTAGGACATGAGTGGCAGCAGCTTCATGAACAACAGTGGGGGCAGCCAGAAATTGACAAGTCTTCCAATGAGTCGCCGATAGCTAGCATGATCAGATAGAGGTTGAGAACCTTCTTTTTGCAATTTAATGGAGTAATCCAAGGGAGTGGAAGCGGGTTTGCTAGCAAGTAGACCAGGATCCTGGATGAGTTACAGGGCATATTTTCCCTGGAAAAGAGCAATTCCTTGTTTTGAACGAGCAACCTCCATACCCAAGAAATACCGGAGGTCACCTAGATCTTTTATTTTGAACAGCTGGTCCAATTTTTTCTTGATTGAATCAATTTCAGTAAGGTTGTTTCCAGTTAGAATCAAATCATCTACATATACTAATATCACAGTAATGGGAGAGTTAGAATGTTTGACAAATAAAGAGTAATATGCCATGGATTGCTTATAACCACTGGCAAGGAGGACCTGAGTAAGTTTCTGATTTCATTGCCTGCTAGCCTGTTTTAGGCCATAGAAAGACCTTTGTAACTTGCATACCTATCCAGTTTTGACATTAGGAAGACCAGGTGGAGGAACCATATACACCTTTTCATGGAGATCACCATGTAAAAATGCAGTGTTAACATCTAGTTGCTTCAAGAACCAATCTTTAGCTGCTGCCAGATCAAGAACCAATCGGACCGTAGTCATTTTTGCAAAAGGACTAAAAGTCTCCATGTAATCACGTCCCTCAGTTTGAGTAAACCCTTTTGCAACTAACCGGGCCTTGTGTCTCTCAACTGAGCCATTTGGGTTATACTTGATCTTGTATACCCACTTACAACCCACAATCTTCTTTCCTGGAGGCAGTTCAGTAAGGATCCAAGTTGCATTCTCATCAAGAGCTTTGAGTTCAGTATCTATTACCTTACGCCAACATTCACTTTTGACAGCTGGGTGTATGATTTTGGTTCGGTTTCGGAAGAAATGGCTAATTCATATGCTTTGTAATGTGGTGAGAGATAATCAAAACTAATAACCTGAGAAATAGGATAAGTGACCTTGGAAGAGATTGGAACTGTGGTGCTGCTGAGAGTACAATGATAGTCTTTCAAATAGTTTGGTTGTTTCCTGATTCGTGCTGATTTTCTCACTGGTGCGGGAGGGCTAGAAGGAATAGTTGTTGTAGGTACATCAGTGTGGACAATGGAGTTAGGTGTGGGCTGTGGTGTAGTAGATATATCGTTGTTTATGAGTGGAGGATTGATAGTGTTTAATGTAGGAGAAGTAAGTGGTGAGTAAGAAGGAATAAGATCAGAAAGGGTTTCTATATATGTATGAGATGTAGGAGGTTGTGGATGTGAGAAATCAAGATCAATTAGTGGTTCTATATGAGGAGATGCAGAAGATGCAGAATCAGATGTAGCAGGATGATTATGTAATGGGAAAATGTCATGAAATGAATCTGTATGTGTTTGGGAAGATGTTGGAAAGTGTTCATGTGGTGCAGGAAGAAAAGGTAAAATGGATTCATGGAAGATGACATGCCTAGAAATGAAAATTTCTCTTGTTTTGAGATCAATGAGTACATATCCCTTAGTACCAGGTCTGTACCCAAGAAAAACACATTGTTTAGCTCTTGGACAAAATTTTGGTCTATTGACACTTGAGGTAGAAGCATAACAAAGAGAACTAAAAACTTTAAGGTGTTCCAGATCTGGAGTTTTGTTAAAAAAGACTTTTGAAAGGTATGTGATTAGAAATGGGAGGTGATGGTAATCTATTTATGATGAAAATAGCATGCATTACTGCATAATTCCATAAAATAACGGGTAGATTGGCATGGAACATGAGTGCTCTTGCAATGGTTAAAATATGTTAATGCTTTCTCTCCACAACACTGTTTTATTGTGGGGTTTCAACACAAGTTCTTTGATGCACAATACCTAAAGATTGATAAAAATCATGCATTAAAAATTCAGCACCATTGTCTGATCGAATAGTTTTGATGATGACAGAAAACTGAGTTTTGACATATTGAATGAAATTATTGATTAGATTTCTAGTTTCAGATTTTGATTGCATGAGAAATATCCAAGTAAAACGGGTTTTATCATCAACTACAGTGAGAAAATACTTATGACTAGAAATGGAAACTTTATTAAAAGGACCCCAACTATCCATGTGTACAATATCAAATGGGTTTTGTGATACAGATGTACTGTCAGAAAAGGGTAAATGCTTCTGCCTAGCTAAGTGACAAGTAGAGCAATGCTTATTGCCTATGTTACATTGAATAAAAGGAAAAAAAATTAGCTAACAATTGCAATTTTTCATGAGACAGATGTCCTAGTCTTGAATGCCAGAGATCAGAATCATGTTGAGTCTGAGGTGTGTGATTAATGTGGTTGATGATAGATGTGCTTGGGAGAAAATCAGTGGAATCAGGAAGATTTAGCAAGTATAGTCGATTGATCAATTTAACAGTTCCAATCGTCTGTGAGGAGACAATGTCCTGAATTTCACAACCGATAGCAGAAAATATAGCATCACAGTGCAATGGCGTAGTTAATTGTGAGATAGAGATGAGATTGAAACTAAAGGCAGGAATGTAAATGACATTTGTGATGTAGAACTGAGGTGTAAAGATGATTGTGTCAATAATGTTTGATGTCAATTTACTGCCATCGGGAAGTTTTATGAAAATGGGTTCTACCTTCTTTTAGCTTGAAAATTTAGAAAGGGAGTGACAGACATGATCTGTTGCTCCTGTATCAAGAATTCGTTTTTGAAAAAAGGTGCCATAAGTAAGGGTGATGGTTTTACCTTGTGTGTTTGTGTTTGATGCAATGTTATGTGCAGATGATGAGTGTAATTGAGATGAATGTTGCAACAGATTAATTGATTAATTGATTAGTTGAATGTGCAGATGATGAGTGCAACAGATTAATTGATTTTTGTTGAAGCTCAGGGGACAAGAGTTCCCTTGCATCCTCATGAGATCGCCTCAGGACTATAGACTGAGGAGTTGTGACCTTCTTGCCACCATCATTGGTGGTAACAGTGTGTGCCGATTTAGATCCAGGTTGCCAATTTAGTTGGTAGCCATGTAGCTCGTAGCACTTCTCCACTGTATGTTCACACTTACTGCAATGTGTACAGTAAGGACGTCCACGACCCCCATTGCGTCCAGTATTGCGACCATCATTGCCACTGGAACGACCTCCAGAACCATTACCGCGACCATTACTACGTCACTGCCACGATTGGTATCAACTGCTGCAACCATAGGAACAGAAATGCTACAGAGATTTCACGTTCTTGTTGAAGAACCATTGATAGTGTTTGATCAATTAGTGGAAATGGTTTGACAAGCATGATCTGAGATCGAATTGCTGAATATGTATCATTCAAACCCTTGAGAAATTTGATAACAAACTCTTTGTCATGGTAGCCACGCATAACCGCAATCAGTTTACATGAGCATTGTACAACACACACGCAAGAAAGAATTGGTCGATATGTTTCGAGTTCTTCCTAAACACTCTGAAGTTGAGTGAAATAGCCAGAGATGGATTTGTCGCTTTGCTTCAATGAGTAAAAATCTTCAAGGAGAGCCGAAATTCTAAAATCATCACCTTGGAAAAAACAAATGCGAAGTGCATTCCATACATCAAGAGCGACCGATCGCCACAACATGCTTAAGGCGATTTCTTGGCTGAGAGAGCGATTGATCCAGGACAGGACCAATGTATTGCATCGTGACCAAGCTTCGAAGAGAGGATCAGCTTGATCAGGTTTCTGAATAGTGCCATCAATGAAAGCAAGCTTGTTCTTGAGTTCTAGAGCCATGGCGACTTCTCTAGCCCATGTGTGGTAGTTTGACTGTCCTACCGGATGGAATTGATGATTGACACTCCAGGATTCTCATTAGGATGAATGAAGAAAGGACTCGAGGAATTGAGGCTTGCATTCGCCATAGATATGGACGAATTAGAGATTTGAGAAGAAAAGAACAGAAAGAACGATCAACACGATTACAAAAGAATGGGGTAATCGTGGATGTGAGATTAAGAACAGAGGAGTGGAAAAGAAATTTGGAATCAATTGGATCAATACCTAAACTGATACCATATAAAATTATACGATTCGTGATTTTGCCATTGATGAAGCAGAGAAGAACAGAGAGAAACGAGAGAATGACACTATCCAAAAGTGTTGAATGTGAAGATTAAACTCTCATTCTGATTGAAACAATATTACAAAATGAGTTAAATACAATGTGAAGGAGATAACTGAAAGATAACTGATGATAACAAACTTAGTTATTGATTACCTTATCGATTCCTATGACAAATACATGTATTTATAATATTTTTATATACACTAGCAACTTGCATGCACTATAAGTCACTTTTTTTTTTGGAACTTTTTAACTAATGATACTAATTAATTTAATATTATTTGTGTTAACTTCTCTTTGATAAATAATATTACTAACTGTTAGTGGTGTTAGCGGTGTAAGTAGCTGGTTTGGGTCATCAACTTAACCAAACCGAACTGATTCGACGGGTTTAAATTGGTTTAGATCAGGTGATCAGATCCACTTGGATAAATTCCAATCAACTTAACCACTAAGGGATCGAGTATCGAATTTGTAAATTTTTGACCTGATGACCTGACTCGAATATGTTCTTGATGATTTTTTTTTAAAAAAAATAGCTTGTAATATGTTGCAGTGGATTTTTTGGCTGTGCTTTGTACTTCTCCTAGGACAATGAGGATAGAAACATTAGAGACATTGGGGACAAAGACAAACAATTTTTATGTCTATATATTTTGTTTGGTAATAGTGGATATTATCTAATTAATGTCTCTGTCACATGTCTGGTTATAATGGACAGGATACAGAGACATGTAAAAATTACCAAATTTAACCTTTTGCATTAAAAAATAACAAACATATTTAAGATTAAAAAATGACCAAATTTTTAATATATTTTCAGTATAATTTTTTGTTTTAATTTTCATATATTGACAATGTAAAAGATTTTTACACATGTATTCAATCATGTATTTCCACATCAGTTATGATAATTGATTCAACCACCAATTACTTAAAAAGCTATACAAATGAAGAATTATGATTGGATGACAGTGTAAAATATTTTACATGGTCAGAACATCAAACACTACAAGAAATATGCGGTATACCGACGACTTAATGCCGACGGTGTTTTTAGCTGTCGGTATTAGAGACGACATAGAGATGGAAATAACATTTCCCCAAAATAAACACGGAAAAATATTATAACCCTCGGTATATCGTCGGTACCATGTGGCTCCAAAATAAAAAAAAATTGGCATCAAAATATCAGTGACGACATAGCGACGACTTTGACAAAAAAAAAGGTTATACCGTTTGTAAACCGTCGGCATTTCTTTGTACCAAAATAAAAAATTACGCACCAAACAGTACCAACGATTTAAAGACGGCAAGGGTTAGGGTTTATGTTAGACATATAGCGACAATATAGTGAAAGTTAAATAAATTACGAAGAATAACGACGGTTTATCGAGGGTATTTTTAAATATGATTGAGATGGTTTAAAGATGGCTAGGTTTAGGGATAGGGTTTAGGGTTAAAGTTTATGTTAGACTTATATTGATGGCATAGTGACAGAAATTAAATTACGATGAATAGCGATGGTTTACCGAGGGTTTTTTTTTTTTTCTAATTATGATTGAGACAGTTTAGAGACGGTTCACGAAAAGGTTGGGGTTAGGGTATGGTTCTTTATATTTACTTAATACTGACAATATAGTGACAAATATTTAAATATATTTTATTTACAATATTGACGGTTTAGAGATGAGTCATTTAATATTAATTAATACTGACGTACCTTAAAATGAAACACACTGTTTCTTTTAACCGTCTAAAAGCCGTCAGTAAGTAGCATATTAGAAATGCACGTGAGGTCTCCTTCCTCATTTTGCCGTGCTTCGTCTTTCTTCTTCTCTCTCTTCTCTCTCACCACCACCACTGTCAGAGGCTTTTCTCTGTCGTCTGCCGCCGTTAGTCGTTGTCGCCAGCACCGGTGGATTGCTGGTAAGATTCCTAACATTTTAATCGATTTATTTTTTTGGTTTGACTTCAATTGGTTGAGTTTTGGTTTTTGGTCTAGGAATCACTACCCCCACGCCTCCTACCGTCGCCGTACCAAAACTGGTGCCGTCGCATCCTCGATTCACCAGTACTCCCTCCTCCCGCGAACTCCATCTCCCTCTCCATCCAACCGCTTTTGACTGCGGCTCCCCTGCTGCCTCTACTATGCATCCGGTGCCACCGTCGCCATCCGCCACCGCCACCGTTGCCTCTGTTCAGGTAAGTCACTATATTTTTTTTATACATTTGAATAATTTAAAAAAAAATTAAATTATTAGATTTAATTTTTTAAATGTATATCACTATTTTTTAAAATAAATTAAGTGTTTAAAAAAATTCTATTTTTAAAAATTATGTTTTTTAATTAGGGATTTATTCGGTACCCAATATTTTTGTTGGGTACTGGTACCCAATTGTATGTTTAACCTATTAATTTATGCTAAAGTAAATATAATTTGGTACCAACGGAGCACGGTGGTCACGATCGCAACCTTCCTAGACGCGTCTCATTTCCAATCACACCTCTTCTTCATCTCTCTCTTGCATAATGCGCTCTCTCTCTCTCTGGCGATAGGTTATGGATTGAGTTTTTTTTTCATAAATTGATAAAGTCATAGAATATCAATATAAATTAAATTAAATTTTGAAGATTATTTACCTAACTTGTTAACAGTTATCAAATTAAAAAAATTTAAATTAATTTTATCTATAAGCCATGATATACATGTGTTGGGTATCGGTACGCTATATTTTCCTGGGTACCGAATCAAAATCCTTTTTAATTATGTTTTTTAAAAAATTAATATTTATAAATGTTGTTAATTTTGAAAAATAATAAAATTGGGTTCCCTCTGAAATAGGTAATAATATTTGTTGTTATTTTATAAATTGTTTTAATAAAATATACTGTTTTAGCAATATATTTATTTAAAAAATATAATGGATTAACTTGTGATGATGTTGTGAATTAATCTAGTTTTTATATATTGAATTTGAACTTTAGGGTAGAAGACTTATTCATGTGTTATTGTGATTGAGTTCGGTCTGTTATCTCCGATACCTAAAATTAGGGATTGATTTGTGGCTGACTCTGGTATGTTATCTATGACACCTAGAATTAGGGAATAATTTGTGGCTGAGTCCGGTCCTAATTTCTGACAAATTGGATGATAATGATTTTAAGGAGTTTCTTTACTCTAAGTGGAGACTCTGTCAAACTTGATTTAAAGTATTTCTCCAATTTAAGTGGAGACTATGTTAAAATTCAAATTAATTAAAAGTTAATAAAAAACTACGTCGGTAACATTGTTTTCATTTACTTAATTATAGGGAAGTCCTAACAATGTATGTGTTCAATCGATCATAAATGTATGATAGAGTACACGTTAATAGAGGGGGATCAAAACTAGAATTTGTTAGGGGAGTTGATGAATTTGTGAATTTTTCAAGCCAAACGGAACAATTTCATCTTGAACGGAATATTAGATGTCCTTGTGCAAAATGTAGGTGTAGATTTTTTTAGATACCGATACACTGAAAGTTGATCTATTCAGGAAATGTTTTAAGCCTAATTATTGGATGTGGACTGAACATGGTGAGGATGCAACAACATATGATCAAAAAGGTTTGGGGTATGGTGAACCTAGCAATATTAATGAGCTCTTAATTGATCAACAACAAAACTTAGGGAATGCAACTTGGCAGGACAATTTTAAACGATTTGAGGAAATGATATATGATGGATTGTCCAACAGTTAGAGGCGAGTGCTGAAATGACCAACATAGATGCTCATAATTTTTACACACTATTAGAGGTGGCTAATCAACCTTTGTGGGAGGGGTGCGTTCATTCTGAGTGACCAGTGGACAACTTTGATACGTGAACTTAGTCAACAACCTGAATCAATTCCTAAGGATTACTATCAAGCTAAAAAACTAGTTTCGAAACAAAGGTTACATGCAGTAAAGATATATTGTTGTTTGAATGGTTGTATGTTATATTATAAGGAGGATATGCAACTCCCACATTGCAAGCAATGTGACGAAGCAATGTTTAAACAAAAATGAGGTGGAAATTGTAGGCATAAGGATGTCCCTAGAAAAGAATGCACTATTTGCCACTGACACCTCGACTCAAACGGTTGCATGCATCAATGAGTTATGTCTCGCACATGAGGTGGCATATTGAGAACCAAAGGACTAATGGTGTCATGACTCACCGTTCACATGGTGAAGCATGACGTCATTTTGATCGTGTGCATCTTGATTTTGCATCGGAGCCACGAAATGTAAGGTTAGGCCTATGAACAGATAAGTTTACTCCTATCATGCAATTTAGCAAGCCACACTCTTGTTGGCCAATAGTTGTGACTCCTTACAATCTCCCCCAAAGATGTGCATGAAAAACCCTATCTCTTCTTAACTTGCATTATTCCAGGTCCAGATAATCCTAAGGCTAAGATTGATGTTTATTTGCAATCCTTAGTGGATGAATTGAAAGAGTTGTGGACCGAAGACATTGTGACGTATGACATTTCAACAAAGCAGAAATTCACTATGAAAGCAACATTGATGTGGACAATTAATGATTTTCAAGCATATGAGATGTTGTCTGGCTGGATAACCTAGGGGAAATTAGCATGTATGATATGCATGGACGACACGAAGTCATTTACCCTTAAGTATGGAGGGAAAAATTATTGATTTGACTATCATAGAAGGTTCTTAGATCATGACCATCCATATAGGCGTAGCAGATATGGGTTTAAAAAGAATCATGTTGAACACAATCCACCCCCAATAACATTAAGTGGTGATGTAATTTGGGATAATGTTAAATATCTTCCAAAGATAGCAGAAGTTGGAAGGTCAATATCCTTGTCGGGTTATGGAAAGGATCACAATTGGACCAAATAAAGTATTCTATGGGAGTTGCCTTATTGGAAAGATAATTTGGTTAGACATTGTTTGGATGTTATGCATGTGGAGAAAAATGTATTTGACAATCTAATGAACATTGTTATGGACACATAAAGATCAAAGACAATGTCAAAGCAAAATTAGATATAGCTGAGTATTGCAGACAACCAGAGTTGAACTTACAGGAGTTACAAGATGGTAGAGTGTGTAAACTGAAAGCCTCATACGTTTTGAGCAAGTCACATAGACAAGATGTTTGTAAATGGGTTCTATAGCTAAAAAGACATGAAAGTTATGTGTCTAACTTAGGTAGGTGTGTGAATGTGGCTCAAGGTAAATTTGTGGGTCTCAAGAGTCATAATTGTCATGTGTTGAAGGAGTGTATGTTTCCTATTATGTTTAGAGAGCTGCCAGAACATGTTTGGAAATCGTTAACAAAGTTAAGCGAGTACTTTAGAGACTTGTGCTCCACAACACTTAAGGTGGAGGATCTTGTCATAATGGAGAAGAACATTACCATTATTTTGTGTAAACTAGAGAGGATATTTCCCCTGAGATTCAATGAATCAATGTAACATCTGCCTATTAATTTAGCTCATGAAATAAGAGTTTGTGGACCTGTGCAATATTGATGGACGTATCCGTTTGAAAGGGAAATCAGGGGGTATAAGAGGACTGTAAAAAACATGGCACAAGTTGAGGGTTCAATTTGTCAAGCATATCTAGCACAAGAAACATCATACTTATTCTCTTATTACTTTCAACTACATGTTCAATCTAGCAGGACAAGGGTGGGGCGCAATGACGATGGAGGAGAAAGTGATGTTGAACCTCCATTGTTTGTGTTCAATTAACCTGGTGGAGCTTCTGGACGTTCTGTAGATCGATGATTGATATCTCAATAATGCAATTCAGCACATCTGCATATATTGTTAAATTGTGAAGAGATTCAACTGTTTCGAAGGTAACATCTATGCTTTGTTTCCAAAAAAATAAATATGCATAAAACCACATTAACTTGTACTTAATAAATTACTTAGCAAACTGGTTATACGAAAAAATGAATGGAGATGCAGACCTTCAAGAATTCCCGTCATGGTTCAAAGAGCCTATGTAATGTGTCTAGCCTCTTGTAAATTTTACAATTAAATTATAATTGCTTATATGAGACATAATATTTAGTTAAATTAATTGTGGGTTCAAGACAACAGTCATATTATCAATGATCAATTATGGCAAGATTTAGCATGGGGACCACAAACAAAGTTAGGAGTTGGTCAATATATTACATAAATGAATACAAGTTTCACACGTCCGAGTGGGGTAGACAGTATAAAACGTTTAATTGTGGGGTGTGTGTAACATGCGATGTTGATGACGGTAAACGGGATTGGTATGGTATAATAAAGGAGATGCTGGAATTTGAATACGTTGGTTTTCCCGTTAAATAGATGATGTTATTTTATTGTGAATGATATGACCCACATCGTCCTACTGGGACACGTACACACAATCTATATAAAATAATTGAGATTAATAACACTAAACAGTATTCAAGTTATAATCCCTTTATTATTGCTCAAAATGTGCGACAAGTGCATTAACTACCATATCATGGAAGATGCAAGTCCAATTGGAAGGTAGTGCGAAAGACTAAACCTAGTGGATCAAACTTATCAATCGGAAGATCAATTAAGTTGCACCACGAATCGTCATGGACACAAACATGCCTCCGAATCTTCTATCTGAAACTGGGGAAGTAGAAGTTATTGATCATCCTTCACACAGTCGTGCTATAAGAGAACAAGACAGTGAAACTGAAGACTTCGCAAATGAGAATGAAAACTAAGAAGATTGTGATGAACAAAGTGTTGATCTATATGATTAAGTGAGGTGTTATGCTAGAATAATATATGCAATAACATTAATTTTTTTTATTCAATATAAGATAATGTAACATATCTTCTTTTATGTTAAATTTTGTTGTATTAAATTTGTTTTGCAGTTATGGTAGGCAGAGGACGTGAACGACCTCGGAAGGTCGATTGTCCACCTTCCCGGGGTCGAGGAGTTACCCATACTCCCGGTACAACACCCACCACCACCCCCATCCCCCATTACCACCACCACAGTCCCACCCCTCCCCATACACTTGTAGGTCCCATATTGGAGCCTCCTGACCATGTGCCTTCAGACACTCCCCCCTGACACGAACCTTTCTACCGGGAGCACTACATGTGGTGCTCGAGTGAATTCTAGAGGGTATCCGCTGAACCAAATATATTATGATGGGAAGAAGGGGTAAATTCGAACAATCTTTTTAATATTTTTCTATGGTTAAATGATTATTGCTTACAATGTGTTGTACTATATCTTTGTATGAAAACATATTATGGATGTATGATAGGTTGCACCCAAATATGGTGTGTTAAGCCGAAATTCTAACGAGAATTGAAGAATTTGTGTCAATTACCTCTCGGTCATAACAATTTATAAGTGAGGGAAAAGTCGAGTGTCCATGTGCTAAGTGTACATGTAGACATTTTTATGATTTCGACACTATTAAGGTGCATCTCTACAAGAAAAGATTTATGGATAATTATTTTGTATGGACATTCCACGGGGAAGTAGAGACAAAAGAGGATCAGTTTGGCGGATCTAGTTCTAGTAGTTTTGATGATGTACAATATGGATTTAGAGATTTCAATTTGAGGGATAATTCTAGGAATTATGAAAAAATGATCCATGATGTTGTTGGTGGTGGATATTATGAGGATTATAATGAACCATCTCTTGAGGTACCTAACCCGGAGGCCAAAAGTTTCTATTCTTTGTTAGAGTCTGGACAGACACCTATTTGGGAGGGCTCTTGCACTCATAATTGTCACTGGCAGTTAGGATGTTATCTATTAAGTCTGAGACAAACCAGAGTCAAATGTCTTTTGATCGATGAAATGAGTGAGGTTAGTCTACAACCTAAGTCAATTCCCAAGGATTTTTATCAGGCAAAGAAATTAGTTTCGAAACTATGATTAATCATGTTCTAATTCTAATGTCAAATCATATCGTATTCATTGATGACAGTTTGTTCCTCTTTGAACATCTAGGTTCTTGACCTTGGAAATAACATCACAATTCCACATCTCAAAAGCTTATTTTGGGGTCCCACACATGTAGCAATTTCTTAGCCCATATTTCATGTGAACAGTTACAAATTCCACACTCTTGAATGGGGTCAAGGCAAGACCACATACAATAGTGGAGTCTGTGTTAGAGGTGATGCACAAAATGAGGAAGATAACTTGTACGGGGTACGTAGACATGTCCTGGAGTTAGAATACGTTGGTGAGGACTCAACTTCAAAAAGGTGGTTTTGTTTAATTGTGACTAGTATGATCTGAGACATCCTGACGGAACTTGTAAACACCTCAATTATGACATAATTGAGGTAAATCATACAAGACGATATGGTGCATATGATCCTTTAATCATTGTGCAAAATATTCGTCAAGTATACTACACATGGTATCTAGGTAAATGCTCAAAGTGGTTAGTTGTTTTCACAACTAAACCTAGGGGTAGAGTTGAAAACGAAGATTTTCCCGACAATGCTTACCGGTGCTGAAAGGTTTGTTGTTTACACAGGAATACCTACTAGTTTACATAATGATTCTGGGCAAGATGGCATAATTAACATATCTCGCTAGAACATAACTAGTCGAGGTGATGACAATGATACTTTAAAAAAAAGGATGAAATTGATAGTGATGATGCAGACATTGATAGTGATGAAGATAGCCCACAAACCATTGAATAAATGATTTTTTTGTTATTTTAAGTTATTAAGTTATAATAAACTATATATATAACATGTTTTATGTTGTGTGAAAACATTTTAAGATTGAGTCTACTATAATCCTTTTTTCTAGATATGACTGATAGAGGAAGAAGATCCACCACAGCTCACCTCCCTCACATCGTCCCTGATCCTTTGGGCACAAGGTAAGTTTTTCTACATTCGTATATATTTGAAATATTATAATTCTTTTAAAATTATGATATGCCAAAATATAAATAATATTCTATCTTGTTAGTACAATTCATTCCTTCGAACCAAGACACTCACATGATCACGACCACCATACAGAAGATGTATGATAGGCTGATTAAGTACTTCTCGAAGCTCACCGATAATGAGAAGCGTCAGTGGTATCTTGAGTGGAAGGTAATAAATCAACACATTTAAATCACTTTGGTTAATTATTTATTTCATCCTATATATAGTAAATAATTGTGTGATTTCATTGATTGTAGTCTTACTTCACCATCCGTCCTGAGGATGATGATGCTCTATACTCAACCTTATGCAATAAGGCAACAAAGAGGCTGGGTGACATGTACCTTAACATTCATCCAGGGAGGGACATGTCACACCTATGGCTCTCAGAGGCCAACTCACATGTCCTACGTGAGTACTAGGACTCTCTGAAGTTTAAGGCTAAGTCGGAGAAGAAGAAGGTTAGTAGAGCATCATTGAGGGGTAGCTTTCTTCATTGTGGTGGCTCCGGCACACTAGAGTCCACTAGGAGATGTCTAGTACGTAAATATTGCATTTATTTGTTATAAAAATTCATTATTTAATTTTCATTATGTTGGCTGAATGACTTAACTATTGTTTCGACTGTCTTATTTTGTAGGAACAAAGGCTGAAGAGGTCTCCCACACAAGAAGAGCTTTTCAAGGAGAGTCACACCAGAAAGGGGGAGAAGACAGTGTGGGTGAACGATCGGTCAAGAAAGACTTACGTAAGTGATCTTATGTATTTTCTTATAATGTGTTCATTTTTGTAGAGAATAAATAAGTTATTTAATGCTTTCATGTGTTAATTATGATTATTGTCTTCTTTTGATTGCAGGAGGATTTCATGCGCCGCTTGAAGGAGGGTCGGACCCAACAGACACAAACCGAGGATGCCGGTGAGACCGTCCCACCCATTGATGAGTAAGCTGTTAAGGAATCATCTCACCTAAAAGCTTAAGTTGTTAGGTTGAAGCTCATTAATGGTTTTATATTCTATCATCACACCTCCTCACGCGAATGCCTCTTTTGGGCTTGAAGCGTGAATAATGCACGACCCATCTAGTCTTGTGCTTAATTTTTAATTATTTTGCTTTTTATTAAAGTTGGGGTTTGAACCTCTGACCCCTTGGACAGGAGGCTCTGATACCATGTTAAGGAACCATCTCACCTAAAAGCTTAAGCTGTTAGGTTAAAGCCCATTAATGGTTTTATATTCTATCATAAGCAGTGTAGGATGAGACTGTTGGCAGACCTTACAAGGGCCGCACATACGACTGAGGTTCGTTTAAAGGCAAGACATCTTCCTCTGGTTCTAGCACAGGAGGAGTCGGAGGCTCATCCGATAGTGATGTTGAGGCCCGTGAAAGGGTCTTTGAGATTAATTTGAAGCTGTAGACCAGGTGCAGGAACTACAGAAGAATATGGAGGAAGATCAAGCCCAGCGACAACAAAGGATGACTGACGAGATTAATAGAGTCGTTAATGAGAGGATGTCAGCTTTCTTCCAGATCTTTTCCGCTAGAGCATCATTTCCAGCTCCTCCTTAGTCGCATCAATCATATCTTCATTATTTGTCGACTCCTTTCTAGTAGTCGCATCTTTATCTGCCATATTCTCCTCCTCCTCCTCACCCAACTGCTCAACCTCCTACTCAGCCTGCTCAGAATCCTGCCCATGATGATGGTGATGATGATGGAGATGATGATGACATTGCCTATCATCGGCTATGTCTTTTTTAGTTATTATATTTTAAACATTAGTACATTTTGTTTATTTACTTTACTTACATGAATTGTAGTTTAGTGACTATGTTTCATTTGAGACTGATTTAAATGTATTTCTTGCACCTCATTAATAAAGTGTTTAATTATGATTATTAATAATTGTTTTCTTCATATGTCTTTAATCGGGATTTTTTAATTATATATTACTATTTTTATAAAAATAAAAAATAAATATATTTTTTTAACATTACCAACGGATACTATCCGTCAGTAATATGAAATTTAGTTTTTTTAATATAAAATAAATAAATAATGACGAATGTATATGTCGTTAACTCTCATGAGTTATCAACTGATGTACCTATCGATGTTTTTTGACGGGTCCGTCCGTCCAGGAGGTTATCGACGATTTTGTCTGCATGATCCTTCGATAGCTTCTTTTCGACCATGCAAAAATCGAATGACGTCATTTGTCGGTACACCCGTCAGTAACAGATATTATCTACAAATGTTTACCCTCATCTGTCAATATTATCCATCGGTAATACACAATTGTCTAGTAGTATAGAAACCTACTATATATCTCCAAATTTATTCCTAATATGGAAAAATAAATATTATCAACTAGTCAGCAATAGGGATTCTCCAAGGTTAGATAATGATGTGTTCGACCCACCTATAATCTGATGACCCAAACATGATTTTATTTCATATTTTACAATAAAATTCATGTAGCCCAATAATAAAAATATTAATACTAATGTTAAAGTAATAGCTTATAATATTAAATAAATGAATTGATATGAACCAAATACTAATTTATGCTAGGTCACCAAATAACTATCCAACAATCTTCCACTTGAACAACATCAATTATAACATGAAATTAACATTAATCCAGATCAACTCATAAAACATTTTGCTAACTTGTGTAAGTCCAAAAAATAATTTTCCAACATTCTCTCACTTTGACAATACAAATTAGACTGAAAGTATTGGATGAGTCCAGTTTAATTCATACGATGTGTGATCACAACAAAATACTAAAATAACACAATATTGTTAACCAGAAGGTCCAAAATGAAATGTAGTATCTCATCCTTGCAGAAAATCTCACTTGAAAGAGCAAAGATATCATACAGAAATAAAACACCCACATCTCGGTGACCTTTAAGCATGTGAAATACAATAGTCTCAAATATCTGCCTAAGATGCTCTATGAAATTAAGACAAAATAATCTCATCAAAATAAAAACATGAGATTGGATCCAAAATGTCTACATGTACAGAAAAGAATAAATAGCTGTAATTGCTGAAAATCAAAATAAATAAAATACGACAATACATGTAGGGATGGAAATCGATATCTGGAAACGGGGAAATCCGCGAGGAAATCTGAAGTTGGGGATCCGATGTCGGGGAATTTATCCACGCGCGAATGGGGGTGGGGAATAAAGTCTTCCTCCGGGGATTTTTTAGACGGGGATGGGGACTAGATCCCCCGCCTCGTGGAGATCCCCGCCCCGAGGGCATTTTTGAAATTTTAATGGGGTAGAGGTACTTTTGTAAGTTTCAAGCAATAGTATTTAAACTCTCTTAAAAAAACCCTAACATATTTTTGTAAAGGCGTCAAACACCCTTACAATTCCTTAAATTAAACCCTTCACTCACTCTCTCTCACTCTCGGTCACACACTCAAAGACTCACACTTCACTAATCACCCATGACTCAACTCAACTCATCATCTCTCACTCCTTCAACATACAACCAACACAAAACCCTAAAAGGCTGAGCTGCTGTCCCCAAACACCTCGCATGTCGCCCTGCCTGCTGCCTTGCGTGCCGCCTTGCCTGCTACCATAGCTTTTGCCACGCACCGCAAAACAGAGATTCACACGGCTGCGCCACCGAAGCCTTCACTCTACCTCCCTCTTGGTCACTCTCGCCGTTGCCAGATCAGAGCCTTCTCTCCATCTCCCTCACTAATAACCAAGGTAATATTCTGTTCTTATTTTGTTTCTTCTTCTGTTCTTAAGTTTTTTTCTATTTTTTCTGGATTTTCTGATCTTATTTTTTTATTTTTTATTCTAATTTGTGTTCTCTTGTTATTATGTTTCTTATTTTGTTATGTATATGTGTTTTTTGTTTCTTATTTTGTTCTCAAGTTAAATTTATTTTCTTATGTTTTCAGTATTTGTTTAAGTTTTAATTTGTTTATTTCTGTTCTATTTTTTTTAATTTAGTTCTGTTTGTTGTTATGTTTTTGTTGCTTTGTTTATGTTCTTTTTTTTTTCTTATTGAGTTAAACCTCAAATTGGTCCTCCACTTTGTATGCGTGAATCAAATTGGTCTTCCATTTTAGTTTTTGCTCAAAATGGTCCTCCACTTTACATTTTGTAAATTGAGTTAGTTATTTTGCTCAAAATGGTCCTCCACTTTGCATTTTGATTCTATTTTGTTATGATTTTGTTCTGTTTTTTATTTTGTTCTTATTTTGTTCTATTTTTTATATGTTTCTCTTATGTTTTTTTTTTTATGATTTTGTTCTTATTTCTATTCTATTTTTGTTTTTGTGTTTTAGGACGAGTACAAATGACATTGAACAATCCTCCAATACACCGGTGGCAAGTAACAAGATTTCCTCACCACCTATTTATAGCAGTCCAAAAATGCACCACCAAGCAGTGAAGCTCCATCATCATCAAACAATCAAGCTCTGCCACCAAAAAAACAAACTCCACCCTCAAGCAATTATGCTCAAGAAGTTCAATCTCAATCTCATACGGAAACACAGACTCTTGAGACACAATGTCATTGCAGCGAACGAGGGAGTCCAAATAAAAAAGGACTGACCTCAAGAGCTTGGGAGTACTTTAATAGGCAAGAAATTAATGATAAGTGGAAGGCAATATGCAAGTGTTGTGATAAGAAGCTTGGTGGAGATACTAAGGCTGGTACAACACACTAGCATGATCACATTAAAACATGCAAGTTGAGAATTGTAAGAGGCCCAAGCAGTGTTTAAAAAATCGGACCGGACTAGTCGATCCAACCGGTTGAACTTGGAACCGGACCCCTGTCCAGTCCGGGTTAGGGGAAAAACTGGTTTTTATAAAACCAGTAAAAAAATCGGAAAACCCTGTTAAAACCGATAAAATCCGGTGAACCGGTAAAAAAAAATTGGTTGAACCGGTCAAACAATTTAAAAATAAAAATTTTTATTTTTTTAAATTTAAAAACTATTTTATAATAAAATATGATATATAATATAATTTAATTATCAAAATTAAATACTAATAAACCTCCAAATCTATTAAATACTTCATATTTTAACTTTCAATAGATATTTTTAGTACACTTTAAGTTTTTTTATAGCATATACTTCATCATATGCATATATATTGTTAGATAAATATATATTTTATATATTTTATTATATACGGTTGAACCCCAGTCAAACCTCTGAACCACTCCCTCATCTAATTCAATATCTTGTCCGATTTTTAAAAGACTAGGTCTAAGTAAAGCTAAAATAAGCACTATGTCACAAGTTACAAGCTCTTATGGTGATGGAATTGAGTCAATGGTGACCAGGAACTTCAATTGCAATCAAGATATTTCAAGGTAAGAGCTTTCTAAGATGATTATATTGCATGAGTATCCGTTAGTTAAGGTAGATCATATTGGTTTCCAAAAATTTTGTGGTACTCTTAAGCCCTTATGGAAGCATCTCACAAGAAACACCATCAAATCTGACATCATGAACTTATATGAGAGCGAGAGGTTGAAGATCGCAAAGGTGCTTGGGAAGATTTCTAGTCGCATTGCAATAACTACTGACATGTGGACTACAACTAATCAAAATAAAGGGTATATGACTGTAATTGCCAATTTCATTGATGATGTTTGGATATTGCAAAGTCGTTTGATAAGGTAATTTATTATTTGCTTCTGAAAACACTACTGGAAATTATTTATTATCGGTTATGTGTTTGTTTTTTATTTCATTTATTATTAATGTGAAAAAACACTACTAAAAATTATTTATTATAGGTTCATTTACTATTTTTTATTTCATTTGTTATGTGAAAACATATTGCTTAATTATTTATTAAATAGGTTATGTTTAGGTGAATTAATTGTTGGAAATATGACATGTTTTAGTTATTCATTATAGATTTTCTTATGTGCATGTACCACACACTACTGAAAATTTCTGTCAAGATTTGGTTGATTGTCTATTAGATTGGAATTTGGATAGGAAGATTCCAACCTTGACTGTTGATAATTGTAGCACTAATGATGTCATGATTGAGTGTTTTTTCTTTTAGAAGATTCCATTTATTTCTTTTTTTTATGAGTGACATTATTCCATATGCGTTGTTGTTCCCATATATTGGATTTGATTGTTTATCAACTGCCGAATTGAATCAAATTAAAACTAGGTAACTTGTAGACAAGTGGAAAACCTAGGTCATTTTCCCAAGGAATTCAATAAGTGAAAAGTGATTATGCAAAGTTAGGTTTGGGGATTTTAGCATTAAACTTCAGAGACAAGAAAATTCAAACAGGATTTTAATCAAATAGGGAGAAGGCACTAGCTCAAGGAATTCGAATTATAAAATATATATCATTGATTCATTATCCTCTCAATTATCCTTTCAAGAATTAAATTGAATTTCAAATCCAAATTCAAATCTGAATTCAGATCCAAGTTCTTATGAAAATCTTCAAACATTCATCTTAATACACTTGAATTAAATCTGAAATCTCAAAACCTAATCCAAGACATTAAGATTGAAGCTCTACAATTCAATTTTTTAGATCAGAAATCTCTAGATCTAGATATTCTCTAAACTTAAATTTATTGATCAATAACTCAGAAATCTCTAGAATTATTAATCAATTGGATTCATAATTCAAGAATTAGAAAATCTTCATAATTCTTGAATCATAAATCAAGAAGAGATGAGAAGAGAGAATTCGAAATTCTTGAATGAATCATGAAAGAAATACAAGAAATACCTCAATCACATTGTTGATCTCAACATCTTTTACAATCCTCCATCCTCAAGCTAGCTATGAGGTTAGCTTTCCATAATCATGGAGAACTCAGCAAGAAGAAATGGAGGATGAGAGAAAAACGAAAATGAGAGAAAAACGAAAATGAGAGAAAGCTAGAGAGAAAATGTAAACTATCTCTAATTCTAAAACTTGAATTGTAAAAAAATGAATGTAAAGTGTTCCCTCCAAATCTGATGTAGGACTTAAATAGACATAAAAGAAGGTGGAAATGTCTAAAAAGCCCATACACTAAACAATTACAACACATAAGGCAAGGGTACACTGGACAATGCACAAAATTATGACACTTAAGGCAACTCAGCAAAACTAAGTTTCTGCCCGAAATATTGCATCCAATTTCTGAAGCCTCTAATGGATGATTCTGCCCTCAAGCCCTGAAGAAAGGTTGTAGCTCTATGTCTCAGCTTTCCATAGCCACCAAGATCATCCAATTCCAGTGAGTATAGCTCGAGATATAGGCAAAATACTGAGTGCTGCTCCAGATTGCTGTCACATTCGCTGCAGCAACTTTGAGTCAACTTTTGAGCTTCTTCTATAATTCAATTGCTTTCGAGCTCTGAAGATGAAATGAAGCCTGGTGCCTTAGATTTCCAATGCAATTGAAATGGAGTGATTTCAACATCTGTAGCTCCAGCTATGACTTCTGCAACACTTGCTGTCCAGGATTGCTGTCCAGAATTCTGCAGCAAGATTGACTCAACTTGAAGCTCCAATTTGGAATCCTTATGGTCTGAATCAGCTTTCGAGTTCTTCATCAAAGTTGTAGACGTGTGTCTAAGCTTTCCAACAAGATAAATAAAAAAAAATTCCAATTTCTAGAACTCAAGTTATAGGCAAATTACAGAATAGTGTCACAAAGCACAAAATGCTGAAAAAATGCACAAAGTTCCAATTAAGTACCAAATGCCTAATATGATGCAAAAGTAGTTCATTCATCTCAAAAGTGGTCAAATTACATGCATACAAGAGGGGATTAATCAATACAAATAATGCTATATCAATTGTTAAGGAGGGGTTGTCTACTATAGAGTTATCAATTCAAAGGATAAGGGATAATGTTGTTTTTTGGTTGCAACACCAAAGAGGGAGGAAAAGTTTGTTGATGCTTGTAGACAGTTGAATATATCTTATTCAAAAAAACATGCTCCTGATTGTAGAACTAGATGTAACTCCACATACTTAATGATCACATCTCATTACCTTATCTATGTTTTTTGATCGTTTGAAAGCGCGTGAGAGAGACTATAAATGTATGCCTAGTGGAGATGATTGGAAAGTGGTTGTTTAAATTTGTGATGAGTTGGAAGTGTTTTATAGTGTGACAGTTGTTTTCAGAAACCCAATACCCTCATCTAATGCATATTTCCATAAAATTTGTGAGATTAGGATATGTTTGTTTGAATGACTTGAATCTGCAAATTTAATCATTCAATCTTTGGCAAGTGACATGATTATTAAGTTTGATAAGTATTGGGGTATAATTAACGGAATGATGGCAATTGGGGTTGTTCTAGATCCTAGGTACAAGATGAAGTTGTTGAGCTTTTTTTCCCTCTCATGTATGGTAGTGATAGTAATAAAGAAATGGGAAAGGTGAAAAGGTTGTTTGAGGGTTTAATAACTGAGTATCAAGTTAGAAATATGAGGAAGAACGTTTGTGCATCTAGTAATTCTACTACTTCGTCAACTAGCTATGACCTCAAGTTCTTTCTTTACGAGCTCAAAATGGAAGAGCAATTACTTCCAATTTATTCAAGATGCTTGTGGAGATCATCAAGTTAAATTTGAGTTGAATTGTTACCTTGAAGAACCTTTTATGTTTGATAAATCAAATGAAGAGAGTTTTGATATATTGGGTTATTGGAAGAACATTGGTGTCAAATATCCAACTTTGCAAAAGATTGCAAGAGACTTTCCTTATCATTCTCATCTCTATTGTTGCTTTGGAGTCGACTTTTAGCACTGTTGGTCACATCTTGAGTCCTCAACATAGTAGATTGAATCTAAACATTATTGAGGCATTAATGTGTACTCAAGATTGGTTGGGTTCTTCAACTTATAGTAACATGTCACTATCTTATTTTTCTTCAAGTTTTATATATTTGATATTATTTCTATTATTTAATTTTTTATGTGTTTTACTAGTTTCTTCCAAAGGAAAGACTATTCTTCAACGTCTTATTGTATTGGAGGATAAAGATGTTGAAGATATGAGTAAGAAAATCAATTAGTATATTTTATTTCTTTTTCTTTTTCTTTTTAGGAAACTTGCAAATTAACTGAAAAAGATAAAGGATTAGATATGTGGTTGTTTGTTGTCTCTTTCATGGTTGTTTAGTGGTTGTTAGGTGGCTATTTTGTGGTTATTTTGTGACTTTTGGTATAATGTTATGATATTTATTTCTAGACATTTTGTAAGACTGTTTGGATGATCATGTTAGCTATGTAATGGTGTTATTTGATGGATTATGTTTGGATGAATTTTATTTGACAATTTAGATGAATTATGTTATGTGAGATTGTTTTTAATTTGATATATTATTGTTTATGGATTACAGGTTATTTAATTTATTACATGTTTTTCAGCCCAAACAATATTATTTCAAGGACAACAAAAAATTTTTAAAGGCCAAAATAGAATTTTTGTCGAACAGACTTTTTTTTAGCATTTCTCTATTCCTCATTCGGTTCCACGAGGAATGGGGATCCGCGAATTTTGGGGATGGGGACTAATTCCCCCAGGGCGAAGATCGTGAGCGGATGAGACGAGAATTATTTTAGGGGCTTAGGGCCGAACGAGGATAGTACCCCCCGCACTTGCCCCGTCCCATTGTCGTCCCTAAATACATGATGATTGTCATCATAACAATAAATAATTGTTTATCTTAATATAACAACCTTAAGCATGAGAGTCAAATAACATGTGGGACAAAACTCCTACTAAACCAATATATCATAAACTCTCACTATGTGTATTATGTTGGTTAAAGATAAAATAAGTTTGTCCATACAAGTAAATCCAACACAGACCTACTGCATATTCTTAATTGATTTGAGAGTCTTCATCTATTACACTTTATCAAATGATATAGGTTAATCTGATACTCAACAATAACTAAAATTGATTTTTGTCAGTCCACAATAGCAAGACCAACAATTTTTCCACTTAGACTAAATAATCAATTATCAAATTAGCAATAATGAGTGTATATTTTATGTGGCCACAACAGTATAGCAAACACTCTCAATCAACAATAAATATAGGATATGAGCAATAACTAAGAATTGCACAACAATAATATTATCATATAATATAAAAGTAATAATACAATATAATATTATGAGACTGACCTCAAGGGTCTCCATAATAATTATTTGATTTATGTCAGTCCATAGCCAAAAATTCCAACAATTCTCCAACTATATCTCATAAAATATCTCATAATAAGTTGATTCATAACAGTATTCACAAAATGACTTCGACTAGCAGAATATACTAAAAAAACTCTCACTAACTCATTGTAGACTTGAGAACATACGAGACAAACGAGAGCAGAAGCAAAAGAAAATAAATTAAAGACAAAAAGTTCAAGTCATCATGAGTAATAACATAATCTCTCAGGCAACAAAAAAAAAACAATTGGAGAAAGAATATAATGTGTACACTATGTCACTTGGTGGGATATCTAGAGAAGACATGTATCCTAATACTATCAGAACATCCTTATACATCAGATTAGCTAAAGTTAGGACTTTCACCATGTTCGAAACAAGTTGTTTTCAGCAACACTAAAAAAGAAATGAATAGTTTATTTGGAACGTCAATAGTTTTCTTCAAGGAAACTTTATAATCTTTAAAACAATAAAATAAAACATTTCACTAATTGAACAAAGGGGAAAACAAGATTGGTTTAAAAGATAATATTTCATGTATTAAGAGTAATAAAAAAGGTACACATGTAAGGAATAAAACTTTCTTTATAGATATCATTTTATAAATATATGTCTTAATACTCTTAAAACCATAATCAACTATAAAAAAAGACAATTGAAAAGAACATCCTTAAATTATACATACCAAAATAATATATCTATAAAATATTAATTTCAACCAATAAAACATACATAAAATATAAGGGTGTTACTAGAAAATAAAATTAAACATAATTAGTCACTGATGAGAACGTAAGAAGGGAACTTGATCTAAATTATCACGATATGTCCCGTTTAACTCGATTGAAAAAAAAACTTTTAGGGGTTGACAAAAAAAATTAATAGAAAACGTCAACAATGTTTTATGAATTTAAATAGATTGATATTAATTTTATGTTCTAATTTATGTTTTCTAAGTGGGAGATTGTTGGATAATTATTTGATGGATTAGTATAAATTAGTATTTGGTCCAAATCAATTCATTTATTTAATACTATGTAGCTATTATTTTAATATTATTATTATTGGGCTACATGAATTTTATTGTAAAATCTGAAATAACGTTATGTTTGAGTCAGCTAATGATAGCTGAGCTGAGACCATCATTATCTAAACTTGAAAATTCTCTACTGCTAATCAATTGATAGTATTTATTCTATCCTATTATGAATAAATTTGAAGATATATAATAGAATGCTAACCCTAGCCTCCTCACTGCCTACTGACTTGGTGTATACATGCTCTCATGCTCTCCTCTGTAGTTTCTATTCTCTCAACCATGATTCTCTTGGAGTAAGAAAAAACGATAAACGAGGCAATGAGTTCTAATTCATTAAATTCATGTTCTAATTCTCATATTCCATATTTCTACTTATTGGTTATCACATGTTATGATATAAACTAAATATTGAGGATTATTTATTTTCCTTCAATTGGTATTAAAGCTAAATTTAGTTTGATTATGGCTATGAATTTTGTGTTATTTTTGGATTAATATTTTTTCTATTAATTTTCGTGTTGTGTTCTTAGTCCCTTTGATAATTTTTGAATATATTTTTTCTTGTTCTTGTTTTTGAAAATTGATTGAGGGCTCTTTCGTCAATCATTTCCTACCCCCAGCGGGTCGCATATGTGGTTCGGGTCGAGTTATGGGGTTTTTTCCGATTCGGTTTCTTCTCTTCAATTTCTCTCTCCACATACCTTTGTTTCAAACGTTCTTGGTGGCTATAGAATCGTGAGATCATCCTCTTCAAGATTATACAATTATTTTGAATCAAAAACACCCAAGAAATTGCAGTATTAAATCGAAACTCTAGGGGTTTGTGTTGTGATTTTCTTGTGATTTCTCACTTGTTTCTCAACCAAAATTAACGACTCAAAATTGGTTTTGTTCAGAATTCAATCATCTACAATAACCCTAAGGCCTCATGGAATGAATCAAGCTAGAAAATAAAAAATAGAATTGAAAGAAAAACTATCTGAGAATTATGGCTCATAAGTTCAAACAACAATTACTCTCTCTATATTCAACCAAACCATAAATTGTTTTCACATATATACTCACAATAACATGATTGACAAAATCCCTCAGTCAATTTTCGAAATCAATAACCAGAAAAATCAAATTCAAAAATCATCAAAGGAATTAACAACACAACACTAAAATTAACAGAAAAAATTTAATCCAAAAATAACACAAAATTCACAACTATAATCAAACTAAATTTGACTCTGATATCAACTAAGGGAAAATAAATAATCTCTAATGTTTAGTTCAAATCATAACATGTGATAACCAATAAGTAGAAATATGGAATAGGGGAATTAGAAGCTAAATTGGATGAATTAGAACTCATTGACTGTTTATCGTTGCTCCTTACTCCAAAAGAATCCTGGTTAAGAGAAGAGAAACTACAGATGAAAACAGGAGAGCATGTACACACCAAGCCAGTAGACAGTGAGGAGGCTAAGGTTAGCAGCCTACTATATATCTCCAAATTTATTCCTAATAGGGCAGAATAAACATTATTAAGTGGTCAACAGTAGGGACTCTCCAAAGTTAGATAATGATGTGTTCATCCCACTTATTATCAGTTGGCCCAAATATAATTTTATTTCACCTTTTACAATGAAATTCATGTAGTCCAATAATAACATATTAATAATAAAATAATAGGTACATAATATTAAATAAATGAATTGATCTGGATCAAATACTAATTTATGCTAGTCCACCAAATAATTATCCAACAATCTCTCACTTGGACAGTATAAATTAGAACATGAAATTAATATTCATTCAGATCAATTCATAAAATATTTCGATGATAAAATTAATTTAGACAGTTTATTATTTTGTATAATTACACAAAATAATTTTTCAACTAGATTAATTTAACTACAAATGTATGTTAGATCAGTGACTGAGCATCCCAACAGCTTGATAGAGTCTAATAAATATTTGCAAGTATAAAATTTTGACTAAAATATCAACCCTCTCTTATTCCTTTCGATACGAGGACAGTGAACCTAGAAAGGAAATAGCAATGTTTTAAAAACCGAACCGGACATTGATCTGGATGAGGGAGTGGTTCACAGGTTCAGAGGTTTAACCGGTTGGACCGGGATTCAACCGTACATAGTTAAATATATATAAAATATATATATTTATCTAACAATATATATACATTTGAATTATATGCTATAAAAAATTAAAATATATTAAAAATATTGATTGAAAGTTAAAATATAGAGCATTTAATAAATTTAGAGGTTTAATAGTTCTTAATTTTAATAATTATATCATATTTTATATTATATTTTATTATAAAATAGTTATTAAATTTTAAAAAAAATAATTTTTTTTTTTAAATTAGTTGACTGGGTCGACCGATTTTTTCGCCAATTCACCGGTTTTGGCCAATTTTTTCGATTTTTTACCGATTTTTTGAAAACCGGTTTTTATCTCATAACCAAACCGGGCAGGGGTCCGATTCCCGGTTGAACCGGTCGGACCGGCCGGTTCGGTCAGATTTTTTGAACACCGAGAAATAGTACCAAATGACAATCACATGATTACCCAAAACTTTAGGTGGGCCTGGACCCACTATTTTACTTTCTTGAACGAGTCAATCTAGTTTGGTGCTGTACCGTTTTGTATGTAATGACTAGCTGGTGTCAAGGTTATATCGGTGGCTGATTAGTCAGTAGTTGACTAATTCGTCAGTTCTCTTTTGACAAATATTACAATTGATGCGAAAATTCCAAACACACTCCATTCGACACAAAATTTTTGGGTCCTTCTAGATTATATTTAAAACTCCATCTATTTTTAAATAATAGTTATTTTACCATTTTTGATATCTTGAAAATTAATATATCTAAATATATTTTATGTTTAGATATATTAATTATTTAATATATTAAAAAAGTTAAAATTATTATTATTATAAAATGAAGAGGTAGATGATTTAAGAATATTTATAATCATATATTTCAATTTATAATATTTAAAAATTATATAAAAATAAAAAATATTTCATCCATTTTAAAATAATGGACGTTTTAAGGAGAAAAAAAATTCATAGTAATTATTATTTTCAAATTTTAATAGAAATTTAATGTTTTTTTATCTATTATACCCTCTCATTTATTTAATAATAAGTTAATGAAAGATGGTTTAATGAGAAAATTTAAATTAAGATAATAAAAGTAGTTTAACCTTTTTAATATATTATTTATTTAGAAAATTATAAATAATTATTAAATTTTTTAATATGTATGCACAAATCTTAAATGATTATTATGTGATCTGAGACCAAGTGAGTGGAAATTACTGAATTAGTCCACATATTGTGAATTGTGGACTTAAAACAAAAACTCAGGTGGCCTGCGCCGCTTTCCTTTACCACCTGATTTTCCCTTTCATTTTCTTAGCTTCTTGATTATTATTCCATATGACTTTGAGGGCAGACAAGTCCTTTTATCTTTTTCCTACCTTGACGTGCATTTTGATGCAAGTCCTTGACATTTTATTTAGGATAATCTTAATTTTACATTAAAAATAATATGGAAAATGAAAATAGATTTTTATTATGTATGTAAATTTTACATGACTTAGTTATATGTTTACTATTGGTAAATTATTTTAGGTCTTATCTAATTTATCTGATGTTCTTGATCAATATATTAAAATTTAACAAATAATCAGTTCATTTGAAACTTTCATATAATAATAGGATTCATTTTCGAAATTCACAAAGGCAAAAATAAAATTCATAGCAGTGAACAAAATAAATAATTATTAGAATTTAATTTTAATATATATTGATAATATATTTTATTACAATAATACTAAGTGGACAATGAAAAACCAGTCCATACAGTCAATGGGCTTATTTTGGTTTTAGTTTTGGCCCAAATAATCATTGAGATTGTAATGGGCTGAGTAATTATGACCCAAAATCTCATTTATTGGCTGGTTGGACTGATTTTGTATTGTTCATTTAGCATCACCCATTTTTTTATTATCATTTATTTATATCTTGCCACATTTGCAAAATGGTTAAATCTTGCACTTACTATTTGAATGGTAATGCAAAAAATAAAGATATGATTCGTTAACCAAATGAAAATCTTTTAAACTATAAATCAAACTTTAATATATTCTCATTAATTTAGTATCACAACAATATTATTATTATTAGTATTATTCTATTTTTTTTTCCGGTAAATTAGTATTAATCTATTTTATAATAACCAATATATGAATAAAATCGACCTTTAGAAAATTAGAAATCAATGTCCACTTCTCAACAACCAAACTTTAATCTACAGTCTGGATCCAATTGGGACAATCCTCCCGACAAAATCACCTGTAAGTTGTGATGAAGGGAAAAAAAAAAGGAGATGGTTGACATATAGAATTTTATCTAGAGAAAACCGGTGTTATTCTTTAAACAATTGAGAGATTAAATTTTATCATGAAGTTATGCTATCACTACTTTTCTAGATATAACCCTCTAGATGTTAATTTAAGAGAATTCATGATAATAACTCCCTTAGAAGTTATTTTTTTGTGTATGTGTTATTGTTATAAATTTATTATCCTTATTTGATTGTTTTAGTTTTTCTTGAATTAATTTAGTTTAATTTATTGTGTGTTTTCATTATATGTATCTTAGTTTATTTCATGATTTTAGTTGTATTTTGAGTGTGGTTTATAGACTTTCAAGATCATTTCATGAAACAATTGATATAGATGTGCATTGGACCAAGAATTGGAGCTAAAAGTGTGCTAAAAATCAAAATGATGAAACATGTCTATGCTCCAGCGTAGCTGTCTACTCTCCAGTAGGGTTACTACGCTTTAGTATGGAAAGCTGTCAAATTGTAAAAATTCATTTAAGTTACGCTCCAGCGTAGTCAAACTTACACTGGAGCGTGGATGAGCGAATCTGATGTGAATTTGGGGCCCTCCACATCAATATTTCTATCTAGGAAATGAATAATAAAGGAGTAAACATTAGGCACAAAACAAGGAACATGATGGACCACTTTGAAAAAGAAAGTAATAAGGATCCAATTCATAGAGAAGAAGGAGCTTACTCATTCAGTCAATCATTCAGGAACCATTTATATTTTGCCAGGCTGCACTCATTTTGGAACAGCAACCATATATTCTAAAATTCCATCATTCATGAGGATCATCATTCTTTCATCTGGACAGTAGCAAAAGACATAACCAAAAGGAAACCTTGGAGGAGAGATTTTAAGTAATTTTTTGGAGATTCAAGCACAATTTGAATTCTTTGTTCACTATTCTTGTCATTATCATTTTGTAATGGATTATTCTCATTATCTTGTTTCTTGTATTATTTTTGTTGAATTTTCTACTATGTGTAGCTAACTCAATTTGCTATGGATGGTTTATGTACTCTATGTGTTTGATGAAATGCTAATGTGAATGAAAATATGTTTGTTCTTAATTGATATTGAGTATTACATTGTACTTATTTATCTTGTAAATTGCTTGATGACCAATTATTAAGACTAGGGGTTTATGCTATTTTGAGAAAATGTGTGTATGAACCATGCCTATGAATGTAATCCATAAATTGAATTAAACCTAGAGATAGGAAAACATGATTCATGTGGTAAATAGAACTTGTGCACATAATCACTCTAGTTAGATTTTAACATGCTAAGAAATTAAGAGTTAAGTCTAATTGAGTAGCATTATTAGTTATCCTTGAGAAAGACAAGTAATAAACATAGAGATTCTACCATCAATCTATCTATTTTGAATAAGACATATTTAAGTTTACATTGCATATTATTATCTACACATAGAGGAAGTAAATCACCCTAGCACTTTTATACATATTTCAATATGCATATTTTACATTCCCAATTCATATTTCTTACAGTGGTTTTATGGAATTCTTTATTTTAAATTAAATTTTTATCATATTTGGATCGCCTAACTTGTTCTCTAATTAGTTAAGATCAGTAATTGACTTATCCTTGTGGGTATACGATAACCTCTTGTATACTTCATTTACTTGACGACCTATTGCAATTTAATTGAGAATAACTCTTTTAAAACAAATAATGATTGTTTGATATATTGTGTTAGGCATGATAGTATAATAATTAAACGGCTAATGGTATGTATATAATGCAAAAGACGTACAACATAGCATCCACCATACAATAAGGGAAATGGACAAAAAATAAAAATAAAAAATGTGTATTTTATATACTCACTCTCACGAACTTGTTAAGAAAATAGGTGGACCCATAAAAGTAAAAATAGCACTAGAGTAAATTTGTGCAGAAGCGTAATAACAAAAGGACACAAGAAATTAATATGGTTCAACAAAATAGCCTACATCCACGGATAAATGTGACAATCAAATATTTCACGATGAAAGTACAAAAAAAAAAATACAAAAGCGGTCACACTCCACTCAAATCTCAAACTCTATTTACACAAAAAATATCTCAATATTTTCATAACAATGTATACACAACATACTAACAAAATTATAATAGAACGAAAATTTCTCTCAAAATAAAGAGTCACAGACTCACTATGTTATGTTTTTCTTTCTATTTGGAACATAAAATGAAACCTTGAAGAAGGCTATTTGTAGTTGTAAACACTACAAGAAACCTATTTTTCTTTTAACTAGAGGTGTTGGATTTATTAAAATATAATATAAATCTTAGAACAAGTCATACATTTCCATTATAGGAAAGAAATTAAAGAGAGAATATATATATATATATATATACATTATTATTTTTTTATGGTTCATGGGCGGGTCTAACTTTTAATAGAATTCTTTTTTCGACGGATTTACAGCGGGTTAGAGTTTCATGGTTAGGGTTTAGGATTATAGCTTTTAATTTTGAAAACTAATTCTGTTTTTAAAAGAAATCTGTCGAAAAATTGTCATAAATGAGCGAAAAAATTGTCCTAACCTTAACCGTACCCTAACCTTAAATCTATACATTGCCGCAAAACTGTTAGAAATGAGCACAAAATATATCATAATCCTAACCTTAAGCCCTAATCATGAAACTCTAATTAACTACTCGTCGGATGAAAAAATATTCTATTAAAAGTTAAATCCGCCCATAAACCATAGGAAATAATGTCTATACATATATATATATATATATATATATTCTTTCTTTAATTTCTTTCCTATATTGGAAATGTACCACTTAGCTTGTTCTAAGATTTATATTATATTTTAATAAAGAGCATGGCTAGAGACACAACAAAAAATCAGTAAAAACAGCCAACAAATAGGAATTTTGACCATAATCACCCAATTCATTAAAAATATACTCATGATAAAAATTCTATTTGGACCATAAAATGCTAAATGAGGTTTGTTGGTTGTTTTGGCTGAAAAAATATTATTCCTCAGACATTTGTGTTTAAAAAATCCAACAACTCTAATATGTCATTTGTCAAGTTGACAATAAATAATCTACCACATAAGTAGGAATTACCGGAATTGTAACATAAAAATAACAGATGACTAAGTGTGAGTTTGGTAAAGCTTTTTGAGCAAGTGCTTCTGCTCTCAAAAAGCATAAGCTCCTTTTTAGTGTTTGGTAACTCAAAAAGCCAAGGAGTTTTTGCTCCTAGCTTTTGAGAGCCAAGGGTGCTCCTAGGAGCCATTGAGAGTGGGTTTGAAAATTGGCTCTAGCTCCTCCAAAAGTAAAATGACTAATTAACCTTAAATTTTAATAAATATCCAATTTTACACTATTTTCTCTTTATTTTTTTTCCGCTCTCTTTTTAACATAATATACATCTCTCTTTTGTTGCTCTCTCTCTCTCTTTCTGTTTGCTTCATCTTTTTCATAGTGTTTTTTATTATTCATTTTGTACTGTAACCCACCATAATTATAATAATTTTTGTTGCTATTTCATTTGGTAATTTTTATTAATTATTATAAATGTTAATTGAAATAAAAGTAAAAATAATATCTTTTAATATTTATGTCTATTATAGTAATTTTATACTTTGAGAGCACTTGTAAAATGTATTTACCAAACTCATACTTATGGCTTTTGCTTATTGAGAGTAAATTTTGAACTATTTTACCAAACGATCATAGTGTGGCTCCTTGAGAGCAGCTTTTTGAGAGCCACAGCATTACCAAATCAAGTCTAACTTGATTCATAAAGTGCAAAGTAAATGACTATTTGGAGTAAAAATTAAAGTAAATGATTAATTTGATTCATATATGCAAAATAAATGACCAATTTGAGGTTTAATTTTAATGCTAAATATTAAGTCAAAATTCATAAAAACACGGATTAGACGCGCAGAGAATAAATGAATAATGGTTTTCCAAGTCTTCTTCTGGACATCACCAATTATATTCTTTCAATAAATTGGTTGAATAAGAAAAATGTTCTGTTTTGGTTGCCTTACTTTATTTCCTTTGTTTTAACAAAAAAAAATATGATTTTTAGCTAAATCAGTTTTTCATAGACATCACTCATTTTAGATTTCATCTAAAAGTAAAAAGAATCTATTTTTAACTCTTTAATAATAGAATGTTAAAGATGAATCATTTTTAAAAAAGTGATGTTTTCAATTTAAAATTTAACTTTTTTCATATATAAAAATGTTTAACAAATCACAACAATAATTACAAAATTTATTTGAAGCCTAATTGGAATTTTTTTTTTAATATTTTTATGTAATACCATGTACTTGGAATAATGTTAACATTATCGCTAGCATATATATTATATAGTGGTCGATAGCTGAAGTTTGAACAGTGTATTAAGGAAGTTTCATGGTAGCTTCCTGATCAATAAATACAAACACAAACAAGTGAGAGTTGATTAAGCTTACGTATTGATCATGACATGGTGGGAATAGGTACTTCATCTATAATTGACTCTTTGTCAAAACCTTGAGGGAAAATTACCAAAACAAAGGGCATTTTTAATGGAGCAAACCTAACGTTATATATTTTTTTTAGAGTTTAATTTCAATTTATTGTTAGTGTAAAATAATTTTATATTGACATCTAACCATACATTCACATATCAGTACAAGTTTTTAACTGAACCACACATTGATTAAAAAGTCAAACAAATCAATAGATGTAATTGACTGACAATATAAAATCAATGAATGATAATTAAATTCTATTTTTTATTGTAATAAGCTTTAGCACAGCAAAAGTAAAGTTACATAAAGTATAATAAAAATTCACCAACATTAATCAATACAGTTAATTATATAATTATTAATGTGCATATATAATGTATATAATAAATATAGAACATATGTAATTAATATATAAAGAAATTATATATCACATAATACATTTAGATGTATAATCATATCATTAGTAATGTGTATAATATACATAATACACATTATTATATTTTATTATACGTAAAATATACACCATATATTATTGATTGGTGTTGACTAAAAATCCGTTATTCACCTAATATTATTGTTTTTTTCCTAAGGTTAGGCTTTTTTTTTATATATCAAGCATCTGTCTCATTAGATTTATTTGTTTATGGATAATAAACGGTATTTCTTTTAATTATTATATTTTTATCTCTCTTTTTCATATATATTCTTTTAATAAAATCAAAGAAAAACCTGTTTATTTAAAAAATTAAGCAAGTAATCAGTTCATTCTAAATTAAAATAATCGTTATTTAACAAACTAAACACCTCATATTCACCCTTAAAAACATAACAATATGTATTTGCATTATTATATATATTATATATCTAATTAATTCTTAAAAAGTTAAAGTTAAATGTGTTATGATGAGTACTATATCAATTCACTAATATGAGTATATAATTAGCATTGGGTGCCATGCCTCTTTGAATTATTAACAAAAACAATAATTGAGAAGTATAAAGTTGATATATTAATTATACACATTATCAAGAATTTAATTATAAATAAAATAATAATACTTAGTAAATAATAAAAAATAATTAAATTAGTCGATGAATACATTTAATAATTTTTTGTCCAAAAAAACTCCTTAAAAAAAGTTAATTTTTAATAGATTGAATGATTATGATTCAAAATTTCTAAATTAACTAATTTTGATTGATTTTTCATTGTGCAAATAATGATCTAAAAAAACATAATCAATAATTTATTTATCCTAAAAGCTTAAATTGGTAGATAAAACATCAATGGTTATAGATTTATCACACACCTCCTTACATAAATACCTACTCTTAATTCATATCCTTAAAAGTTAAAGTTGTTGGAAAGATAAACTCGCGGATAATTGAAAATCTAAGAAGCTTAGAACCCCCGTTCAGGATTTATCTGTCAAAAACAATTAGCCCATGGTGTTTATTTTCAGTGACTCTGGAGTCAGAGTCAATGGAGTCATGAAGTCAGTGTCACAGGAGTCAGAATCACAGTAACCTCCAAATTAACTTCGAACACTCCTCGTATATTTGTGCCTTATATACATATTCACTTATTTATTTGACGAATGCAGAAGCAGGATAATGTGTTTATTCTTTATTTTATTTTTATTTTTTAAAGCAGCTAATAATAATTAATTTGAATTGTCTATGCATATCTAACAATTTGTCCGCTAATACTATAATGTATTTTTTGTTTAAATATCTGCAAATTGATAGAAGATAAATCTTTATGTATCTTCTAGAGGAAGACTATATTCTCCTTTCAGTCATCTATTTCATTTCATTTAATTGATATCTTCTATCTCAATATCGCTAGACTTTTATATATCTGAATGAACTATGAAAGGTGGTAAGTTATACTCTGCGAGCACAATACGCGTGGCAGCCTAAGTCTTGACGGATATGGAATTGTCATCTTCTCACACATTTTCTATACCCTAGACGAAGGGAAACGATCGAGGTCATCATCTAGAAATTTGTTCTATTCAATAATATAACTGTGTAACCATTTTAATCCGTCATCATTAATCATTATTTTTATAAATAAAATAATTCAACCAAAACAAATAAAAAAATTTAATCAAATAAATAAAAAATATAATTAAATAATAAAAAAATTAATTTAGTAAAAGTTAAAAAATATTAAATAATATATTTCATTCATTTTTAGTATTAATATTTATTCTTTTAGTGACAATTTAGTAATAAAAGTATTATCTTCCTAAAATATTGTATTTTATACTATTTTTTATTTTATCATATTTTTAGTAAATTTATTTGATTATTTAATAAATTTTTAACTATTATTTAATAATTCTTTTATTATTTAATTGAGATTTTTTTATTAATTTGATCAAATTATTTTATTTATTTGATTGAATTTTTTCACTTTGATGATAGCGATTAACCAAACTTGAACTTGAGACCGATATATGTTAATTAATGATAAAATTATAGTGTCTTTTGTTTTTTGTGCAAGGAAAATAGGAAATGATCAACTTCATTTAGAGGAATATAAAAAAGGGAAAATGAGGAAAATTAATTATAAACTACTACTTGATGTTGCATATATTTGATTCAATTATCACTATTACTATTGCGTCTAAATGGGCTTAGTCTACTACTATTTTTTCATTATCTCACCAAGTCTTTGAGTCTCTTTTATATCCAAAGATTAAATTAAAACTGAAATAAAATGAAAAGTTCTGTCTAATGACCTTAACTTCTTTTCTGTTTGTTGAAGCAAATAAATTAAAATCATAAAAAAAAAGACTTCTCTATATTTTTCTATTCCTTGTTACTTGTTAGCTAGGTTCTCCTTATTTAATTTGTCTCTTATATATTCTTCTTCCACTTACCCTTACTTAAGGTTATCTTTTATATTATAAGTAGGAAAGTACTCTTAATTAACAAAGATTAATGTTATGTGTATAAAAAAAATATTAATCTCTATATTCACAATTTAATATTAATTGTTAGATAGAGTACGAGAGATCACACTCAATTATTAAATTAATTCATAGTTATCTAATAATTATATGGTAGTGTCAAAATAAAGACCTAAATATTTTTTGAGTTTAATTTTGATGCACCGTAAATATATTTTACATTGCCCAAATGCTTGAGGCACAATAAAAAATCAGTCAAAATAGCCAACAAAACTCATTTAACACTTTATGGCCCAAATAACACTTTTAATCATGAATATATTTTTAATGGACTTGGTGATTGTGACCCAAATTCCTATTTGTTGGCTGTTTTGGCTGGTTTTTTGTTGTGCCTCTAGCAATGCTCTTTACAGTGTCATCCAATCAAAACACTTTGTTTACATGACTTTTCAGGTATTGAGAGAGAGAAAACACAATCATAACCAGTAAATCGCAGTGTACTCCATAAATACGGAGTAAGTATTGTACTCCGTAAATACCCACGCGCTACAGCCCAATTTATTTGTCTCTCAGCCCACTAATCATGGAGACACACGTTCAGCCCATCAAAATTTGTCAATCAACTGCAATAGACACGCGTCCAGTCCATCCCATCCACAAATCCCCTAAGCTTTCATCTTCAACTCATATCAGTTTTGGTTTCACAGCTTTCACAGCTTTTGGTTCGTTCTTTGATTTCTCCACACGCACAAATTCCCTATTCTTGATTTTTTATTCTTGATTTCTTCAATTTTCATTTCTGATTTCACGATTAATTTCTTTCTTTATTTCATTTCATTTCAGTTCTTATTTCCTATTCTTTTTTTTTTCACAAACTCCATTTTTGCTGCAATGGATGAAACTTCAATTGGGGAAACTTCAATGGATAAAAATGTTGATTTCTTTGATCGGATTGTTAGCGAAAAAATGATTGAGGTACTCGATTTTGTTTTTTGTTTTTATCAGTTTCGTGTTGTAGATTGGTTTCTCATACTCCTACACAACGTTACGCTTGCTCACATAAACTGACGTTTTTGCTCACACAAACTGACGTTTTTGCTCACATAAACGACCGTTTTTGCTCACAAAATATTTTCTGCACAGGTCCATAATACCTGTTCAATTTAGAAGGGAGAGTATCCACAGAAGGGAATGCGATTCATTTCAGATGATGATGCAAATTTATTTTATTCAAACTATGCAAAGAAAGTTGGATTTTATTCAAGAATACGTTCCTCCAAGAAAGATGTTGATGGAACCGTTAAAGAAAAAACATATACATGTGGCAGAGAGGGTACAAGGGGGTCTGTTGTCGCCAGTTTGGAGAAGAACAAACTCATATCAGCAGCAAATTGCAAGGCAAGAGGTTTTATCTCTGGTCTCACCTTTGAAGCATATTTATTTCAACAAAATAAAAACAGTAGTAAAAGAGTTGATTTCTACACAAATGCTTAAACAGTAGTAAAAGAGTTGATTTCTACACAAATGCTTACAGTTTTAAACCTTTTTACTCACAGTTTTAAACATTTTTGCTCACAGTTTTAAACCTTATTGTTCACATTTTTAAACCATTTTGCTCACAGTTTTAAACCTTATCGCTCACAGTTTTAAACCTTATTGCTCACAGTTTTAAATACATCAACTAACACATTTATACTAAAAACTCTTGGTATAAAACATATTTGCTCATACTTTTACACAAAATAACTCACACATTCTCAGAAAAATTCTCACAGTATAGAACTTTTGTGCTTACCTTTGCAGCCTCTTTAGTTGTCTTCTTTTTATCACTTTGAAGATCAGCATCAGAAGAGGGTAGTTTTTTTTTTGTGACTTTGTCATTATCTACAAGAAGTAATTTACACATGATTTAATCACATATATACAGTGTTTTGAGGTACAAAAACAGTAACAAAAATGCACATAGAAATCATTTTTTTCAGAATATTACTCACTGTTTTTAAGAATTTCTTTTCATTACAATTTTTGAACAATCTAACATTATCTTCTCAAACATACAAATGCAATTATCCACACAATTTCAAGGTTTATACTCACTGTATAATGCGATTATACTCATATATTTCTTTGGTGTCATTTTTTCCGAAAAATGAAACAAAAACCTAACACTTGAATATCACAAAAATTAGTTCAGAGAAAGTGTAGTTCAGAGAAAGTGAAGAAAGTGAAGAGAGTGAGCAAAATGAGTGATGAACTTACCGGCGATGAAGAAGGTGGAATTTCGGCGATGAAAATGAGTGAGTAAAATGGAGTTCGTACGATGAAAATGGTGGATGAAAATCGAGTTCGTCTTTGGTGAGGAACGTTTGAAAGAAAATGCTTACTGAAAGTGGTCTCTTGGTAACCGCCTCATTTACGCTTGAGAGTTGAGTCAGAAGGTGAACTCCACGCGCGATGGAATGCGAATATGAATTGGGCTGCGCGTTTTTGTAAGTGGTATTTTGGTATTGGGCTGGGTAATGAGGCTGGACTTGAGTGTGTATTATTGCGGGAGTAAGCTCATACTCCGTACATGCGGAGTACATGGAGCAAAACTGTAATCATAACTAATATGGCAGTACATGATTGGATGACTGTATAAAAATAATATATACTGTTAGTAGATGAAAATTAAATTCATATTTTTTTTTTTTGTAGGCATGACTTTTTTCATTAATAAATGACAAACAAATTAGAATCAATGTGGAAAAATAAGCCAGTAGAAAACTAGACTTAACAAAAAGGACTACAGTAGATTAAAGTTGTGTCTAGAATTTCCATTCACATACGTTCCAAGCTAGTTGTGACCAAGACCATTATATATATGAACTTAACTTTAGTATATATATGGAAATGAATCCATGACCACCCTCCGAAAAAGAAGCTAGCTTGGAGACCAGCATAAATTAAATGGAAGGAAAAGTTGCGATGAAAAAATTGCTGAGGGTTGATGAAAAGTCTTATGATCATGATAATAATACAGATGCGCCAGACAAGACTGAAGAACCCTCCATTCATAATACTGTAAGTGTTCTTACATACAAGTGATGTTGTTTATAGTAGAAATCTTTGAATCTCTAAAATCTTAAAATCATCTCCCTTATTATTAAATTGTTAGGAAACTCTATAAATATTTGGGTGATCTAAATGTACAATAAAAAATCAGTCAATAAATAAAATTTTTTGCCATAATTACTCAGTCCATTACAATCTCAATGATTATTTGGGTCAAAATAAAAGTCAAAATAGGCTCAATGCTGACTATTTTGGCTGGTTTTTCATTATACACTTAACATTATTGTAAATGTTAATACAAAAGCATACCTGAATATCCATAGCAATTGATGGATTCAGTTTTGGTGGTCACAACTTTTACTGGGCAAATAAGCACCTCACACAGTAATATGATGGGCATGTGGCTGAAGATAATTAGTGGATGCATCTTCCCTCCCTTACTATTTCTTTGCTTTGATTTAAAGCAAATAAATCAAGAAAAGGCTCTCCTTCATATTTCAATCATTAATTACTAAGGCTTTGTCTGGGAGTTTGGAGGGGAGGAGAGGGGAGGGGAAGGTCTTGGAAGGAAAGATAGGGGGAGGGAAAGGAGGAGCTTGGAGGAAATAATATTTCCTTGTTTGTGAGTTTTAAAATTTTCCACATTGGGAGAACTTGAAAATGAGGAGTTTGGAGGGTTTTTGAGAGTTTTAAAAATCCCCTAAACATCTCTCCTCCCCATCAATACAACTCATAAACACAACTAAATCTTTCAAAATTTTTCCCTCCCCTTCTCTTCCCTCCAAAACCCAACTCACAAACACACCCTAGTTGACTTATTATACGTATTCACTCTTGATGAGTCTTGGGGAGATTTGATTCAAGTTCCTTGCACATCTGCGAAGAATTTTACCAGCTGACGATGAGATTACCTTTTTTAACAAATTTTTTGTTTTATTTTGTTTATATCCAACAAAGTTTGACCATATTATTATAGGATTTAATTGAAAAAAAATTGATGTAAAATAAAAAAATCACTCAATAGATTAGATCGTGCACAATATATAATATGCATAATGTATATTATATATTATGCACATTATATATGACATGTTATGCATATCATATATCATATATATTGTACACAATATCACGTATTGCAATACGTGATATTGTGTACAATATATGATATATGTTATGTACAACATATAATATATATTATACACATTACATAATACATTTTGTGTATAACATGTTTAATGATTTAGATGTTTTTTCATTATACTTGTAACAATACTCAAATTTAATTTTCATATAAAAATAATGTAAAGTTGTCAATAAATATAAAAAACTAAAAGCTAAGAGTGACAAACCATCACTCAAAATTATCTACTATGATTTTGGTATCAATCTTTAATTTCTATTTACTGATAGTATAAAATAATTTTATATTAATCAATAATGAATTGAAACTAATCTCATAGTTACATATATGTGTGTATGAAGCGGATTCTCTCACAATATAACGTATTATTCATTATTGTGCAGCAAGGATCTACTCTTCTCAGTTTGAGGCTGAGTAACTCAGAAAAAATGCCTCTTCCAAGAGAAGAACAGCTTCCAACCCAAGTTAGTACCATATAATTAAACCATTAATCAGTATCTTTAATTTTATTTTAATCTGCATATTCTTTGTTAATTTAATTTATTGATGGCATCGTTAATTATTATGTTGGACCGTCAATAAGCTAAGTAGTAACTTGTGGATTTTAGATTGGGTTGCTGAGAATCAAGGTTGAGGAAGCGAAGAAGGAGAATCAGAATTTAAGAGCTATGCTGAATCAGATTACTCAACATTACTCTGCTCTTCAGAGTCAACTATCACCATCATCACCTCGAAATAATCCTGAATTGCAGGTGAGTTTGATTGATTTAAAATTGGATAAAACTCTTTTTTTGTCACATAAATTAAAGAAAAACAATAACTGATTTAGTTTTTCACTTACATACAAATGCTAATAAACTTGAGCAGGTAAATTCTAAAATGTTTTTTCTTATTTATACTTTTTCTCATATTTAATTTATTCACTAACTCTCTCACATAAAGATATATATAATTAATTAATATTATCGCCTATATGATTTTTGAAATTTATAAGCTTCCGAATATATAGGAGTGATATACAATAAACTCTTTCAAGTAATTTTTTGTCAGTTTCACGATGTTATCATCTTAAAATTATTTTTGTAACAGTATTGTATAATAAAAAATCAATTAAAATTAGCTAATATAATATTTTTTTATTATAATCACTTGATTAATTAAAAATTATTTTTTTAAGAGAAGTTTTTTCTGATTAAAAAATTGACAAATAGATTTGTGAACTGATTTGACTGTTTTCTCATTGTTCATCCAGAATTATTATTTTGATATTTGAAAATAATATTCTTTTACTTGGTCAATATATATATTTTCAATTCCTGCAATAATGAGATCGGCCAAGAAGGTCTCCTTGCTATAAAGAGTTCAAGACTAAATAGCTATGAGATAAACAACAATTCTGAAAAAGAAAAAAAAATTATCTTTTGTAGTTTTTGTACTTGACATGGATGGTGAGCTTGATCATCCATCAAATGTACCCCTAATGATAATATGGCTAGTTAATCACCCTTCTCTTCCTTGGAATTCTTGTATAATAATCTTATTAGAACAATAAAACACAATTTCGCTCCACATTATTTGCCGTATATATATCTTATATAAGCTATATTATATTAAAATATGTCAAGAAAATGATTTTCGTATGTGTAGATTTTTTGTCATGATAAACTCATCACCATTATATTGATTAAAGATTTAATTGTATATATTTAGAGGAAAATACATCCTTTATCCTAAGAGATATTTATATAATTATATTGCACTATTCTCTCATTTATTTTCAAAACCCACTATACTCTATTTTTTGTTGATTCACTATGCTCTCCTTAACTATAGAAGTAGGTTATATTTCAACTATTTTTCATATTTTATTTACTTTATTACGTACTATTATGCCCTTGCATTATACCATTATCATTATACTATTCTTACACATTGTGCACCTTGTTCATTTATAGCTCAATCCTCTTCTTTGTATATTAACAATTATATGTATAAATTCTAATTTTTTTATGAAAATAAAAATGCTTAATTATAATTAAAAAATAAAAAAATATGATGTTCTCATTTATTAACCAGAAAACATAAAATTCTATTCTCCTTATTGCTTTTAAACATTTTAATAAAATCATAATTAAATTTATGTCAACTTAAATGAATTTTATGGCGGGTTAACGGACTAACCAACTAAATATTTTTTTTTAAATATATTTTCTTTAAGAAAAAAATTATTTATTTTTTTAAAACTAATTTTTCTATTTTTATTTTTTCATAAATATATTGATAAAAAATATGTTTCCATCAAATAAATCAAAATATTTTTTAGGTGCATAAATACTATTAATATATAGTACTAAATATACTATTAAATAAAAAATTAATAAATAATTAAAAATAATTGACGGGTTAAGCGAACTAGCTAGAGGAGGATCCATAGAAGAAGTTGAGGGGGCAAAAAATTAATATATTAGAGCATTGAATAAATATTTTAAAAAAGTAAAATTTATATGTTATGTTTTTGTTAAAGTTGAATAATTTGCTATTCTTTGATTCTTTAATTTTAAAATTGATCAATTATATAATATTCGATATTTCTCCATGTTTGTATTTTTTATAATTTTTCTTCTTCTTTTCTTATTATAATATGTAACAAAAATATCATTAAATAATTATTATAATAACTAGGTTACATACTTTCAAAATAATACAATACACAAAACAAATAAAATATATTAATTTAATATAAATCTAATTTTTTATTTTATTTTTGTTTTTTTCTTTTTCTTGGTGTTATATTTTTTTTTTCTCTTCCCACTAGTTTACAAATGTAAAATTTTTATGCTTAAAAATATTTTGAACATAGATAAATGAAATTTAATAAATTTAACTAATTCGATATTAAAAATAAATAATTATTTTTGCATACTCTATTAAATTCAAGTTCTTTTAACTATAAAAGGATAGAATTTAGAAAATGTAATTTTTTTTAAAGAAAAGTATATATACCACTTGGGGAGAGAAAGAGAAGGAAGGAGAGTTATTATTTACTAAAAGAAGACTTGGGGCCTAGGAAGAATCATGCAGGCATACCACTGAGCCAAACCAAAACCAAGGTTGTTTTGTTAAGCTTCATGTATTCAGATATATTATATATTTTTTTTCAGGGGAACAACAAAAAAAACCAGGAAAAACAGCTAACAAAGTCCATTTAACACTTTATGGTCCAATTAGCACTTTTAATCATGAGTATATTTTTAATGAGCTGAGTGATTGTGGCCCAAATTCCTATTTATTAACTGTTTTGGCTGGTTTTTTATTGTGCCTCTAGCCATGCTATTTTTTTTTTGGTATCAGGGCCACTATTCGCCCCGCTAAATTCATCTCTTAGACTAACTTGTTATTTTTGTCCTACTTAACCCGCGAATTTAAGACATTTTAGTTCAATTTGCCAAATATAATGGACTAAGCAGACTGATTCAATATACTGAGCCCATACATCACTGCTGTCAAGAGTTGCTATTTGCACAATAAAAAATTAGCTAAAATTAGTTTATACAAAAATTTTGAGCCATAAATATTTTAGCCCACTAGAAACTGCCTACTTGAAGAGAACTTTTTTTGGGTCAAAAGATTGTCAAATAAGCTTATTGACTGGTTTAACTTATTTTTCATTGTTCACCAAACATTTCTCATTTTTAATTTCTCAATATTTCTAACATTTGTGAGCATGTTATTGTCTCCTACTGTCCCAATATTTTTTAGGGTAATGCTAAATGTATAATAAAAAACCAGTCAAATTAATCAATAAATGAGATTTTGGTCCATAATTACTCACTCCATTACCATCTCAATAATTATTTGGGTCAAAATAGGTTCATTGAATGTATACAAAGAGGGATCCAAGCGGAGCTAGACAGAGGACAATACATAGTTTTAAGATTTTTTGAATAAAAAACTCTTTATATAAAAGAAATAAATGTATAATATTTACAACTAGACGGAGAAAAACATTCATTATATATATTAATGTAAAATATTTGAGCATCTTATTAAAATAATATAAAAATCAATCAACTAAATAAAATATTTTAGAAGGGGTCAAATTTAAGAAAATTAAGCAATAACATATAAAGAAATTTAAAAAATTTAGGGGCATTGGCCCCTTGCTATATATGATGAGGCTCCGCCATGGAGTGATGTGTTAAATTATGAATTATATAAAGTAAAACTTTTCTTTAGTGCAACATTATCTGATTATTAATTAAGATATCTGATCTATATTATAAGATATATAGTCATAGAATTAAATGATATGTAAAATAATAATAATAATAAATTTCTTTCTCTTGTTTACAACTTTACATACATAACTTGTAGTTAGACTGTGAAATTGGTGAATGTAATTCATCAAACTTTTTATGTCAAATGTTTGCGCCATGTTACACAAATAAGAATTTTATTTATATTCATTAAATTAGCAAAAAAATTACACATTTATCAATCATTTAATTATAAATCATCACATGCATCAATCACAAAAATAATATTTTTTTCTACTTACTAGTTGAAAAGTCATGATAATAAAGTATATATCATAACAATAATGTTTGTCGTACAACATAAATATGTTCAATGAGTATTCAACGTGTGCTATATATAAGACATAATGTGTGTTATACGTACGTGTCTTCTACCTCAAGATTGAATCTTCTACCTCAAGATAACTATGTGTAGTAAAGAAAAAGTAAAAGAGATTAAAAAATGAGGCGGTGGAGATGGGGAGATTACCAATGGGGAAGACAAAACACCTTCAACGGTGGAGGGAGATTTACTCTTCCTGCAGGGAGTTTATGGAGGTATGGTGAGAGAGTGTTCACAAATAGAGTGAATAGTGAGGTTGTGAATCCAAGTAGAGTAGATGGAAGAGGAAGAGTATCAGTTTTTGTAGAAAATATTCCATGGTCCAAAGGCAAGGGTTGGATATGGAATATGTTTAGAGGGTATGGATGGATTCTCGATATATATATTTCGAGAAGGAAGAGACCTGGCAAGGAAGGAACTTTTGGCTTCGTCCGTTTTGATAGCAGAGTAGAAGCTGAGAGGGCGGTGGGAGGAGTAAGCGGCCGGATAGTAGAATGCACGAAGTTGTTCGTAAAGATATCTCAGATTTTCAATAACAAAGAAAGTAGAAAACCAACGGAATGGAGAAGGGTTGCTCAATTTAATGGCGAGGAGAAGCAACTAAACAATCCTGAAAAAGTAAGGGAGGTTGCAGATGTCGAGAAAGATGAAGAGTTTAGCGAGGGTCATCACATTGTTAATGGTAAGATTAACAAGGATGCAATGGCGTGGGCGCAAAAATGTGTAGTTGTGAGGAGGGTTAGGGAAGTGAGTAAATGGTCATTCTAAGAAAGAGTGCGCAAAATCTTTCCAAACATTGTTAGCATTAGAGCACTCGATGCAACATCGATGATGATCGAGTTTGCTGATATGGAAGCCACGCAGGAAGGTATTGGCAAGTTGAAAGAACTAGAGGAGGTTATTGAAGCATCTCTTTGGGAGGTGAAGGAGCACATTATCTACAAGGAGGCAATCTTAAAATGTATTGGCCTTCCTTTCTATGGATGGACTAGGGAGAATTTCATATGCCTATCAAAGCCATGGGGTGAGTTCACTGGATATATCGTTGATGATGAGCTCCGGTCTATTAAGCTGAAAATCATAACTCCAATCCAGGATTGGATTCATGGCCATGTTACCATTGAGCTTGGACAAAAATGCTACAAGGTCTTTGTTATGGAACTTTTAGAAGCAGAGATTGAATACAACAACAAAGTGAATTCTGAGGGCACAGAAGAGGAAGATCAACACCATAACGATGAGTATGGTAACGATGTGGAAGTTGAACAACCTTCCCAGAACATGGTAAGGAAGGAAGAAGATGAAGGGTCTACAGAGAATTCAATGGCGGTGGGAAATTCGGATATGATAGTGGAAGAGTCCATTCCGAAGTTGCAGGTCCAGCTTTTGGGCCTAGGGAGTGCAAATGACCCAAGTATTGTTGAAGCTAATGAAGTTTGTGTTGGGGAGACCGAGAATGAAGGAGTTATTGTGGCCACTGGAATTGAATCTGACCCAATACAGGAGTCTGTGACTAAATGCTTGGAAACAAGCACAACGACTTCTCAAGCAATTAAAATGCTAAAAGAGGCCGAGGTCCAAGGAAGGCTACAAAATGATTTGGGTATTAACAGGATGAATATGGATGGACCTTGAGGAATCAGAAGACAATATAATGCTGAGGGAGTGGGTTTGGATCGGGGCCCGCCTAGATTTGACCAAATCCCTTCTCATCTACAATTCAATGGGAGGAATATGGTAGGGGAGAATGAAAAAGTAGAGCAATCTAAAGAGAGGGTTACAAGAATAGAAGAAGAAGAAATTGAGAAGGATGCTTTGGCAGCCATCGAGGTTGGGAAAGCATTGGGCTTTCTGGTGAATGATGAAGATAAGAATTTATCAACCGCACTTACTAGGATCAGAAGAAGGCAGAAGCAGAGGGGAAAGGAATTGAAGATGGCCAAAGAAGAAGTTGCAGTCCCTTCATTGGGACGAACTAAGAAAAATAGAAGAAGACTGTAGGTTTAATCCAGATTGCAAAGTCTCTATGCTAATAGGAGGGTTGCTCTTTGAGATTACATGGTTGTTAACATCTGCAAGATACATAAATAAAGGTGAGGGAGAAAGGAAGTCATCTTTTTTTAATATTTGGTTCAAGAAATACAATAGTCATAGTATGAAGATAAGTAGAGTTCCTGGCCCTGAACATGAGGTGTATTAGGAAGGGAATTAGTATGAAAGATTGTGAAAGAAAGTCATCGCGAGAAGTTAAACTTGATTGTTGCCTAGTTGATAATTTTGCTGATATAGGTGGATTCTTTGGTTTGTTGTCTCAAAAATGCAGTAGTATATACTGGAAGGTGGAGAAGAGATTATATAGTGGTGTGAGATTATTGTTTTGTGAGTAATGATTGAATGTTTGGATTTGAGGTGACACATAAGTGAAAGGGGTCCTAGTAAAGACAAGTCTTGACATTTTGCTATAATGTGGTTCTGACTTACTTAGAATGGGACACTTATGCTAATTGGATGACACTTCAATAATGCTAGTTGGATGCTTGTGAATTTGGTGCTACTGGTGGTGATAGGTGGAGCTATTAAGTTATGGTGTGAGGTGTTATTGTGAGAAACTATGATATTTGTTGTATCATTTATCTTTTTGATGATTGATATTTTTATTTTGTCTTAAGAAGCACTCTTTTTCCCCATGGAAGTGTAGGGGTTTTTTAATGAGGCTTCTTTTATTATGTAGGATTGCCTACCTTGAGTTGCTCCCTCTGTTTTTGGACACTCATGTTATCAATCGAAAAAAAACGTACGTGTGCTATACATATAACACACATTATATCTTATGTATAGCACACGTTGGATACTCATTGAACGTATTTCTATCGTATGAAAAATATTATTGTATATCATAATAGTATGCATGTATAAAATAATATTTTTATATTAATAGTACATCAAATTTTAACTCCATCAACAAACACATATATAAATGCCCAAAAAAATTAAATAATCGATTTTTTTCATAAATTGAAAGGGAAATAAACCGGAGGCGGGGAAAGCAGCAATATTATGGACCCGACAGTTCTTAGATATGGGCGATCCTTCACAGTGTGATGGTAACATAAAAGAAGGATTTGGTTCTTCTTCAGCGGAAAATTTTGAGAGAATTGGAAGAAACCATCTAGCATATATACACAATGGTGAAGGTGAAATCAAGAGCCAAATAACATCTGAAGAAGCACCAAAACGCAGAGAAGATCAAGGAATCAATAATGTCTTTTGCGGGAAAGCTAGAGTGTCCATCAGGGCACCATCAGATTTTTCCTTGGTACATATTTCTCTCACTTATATATGCATTGCTTACTAATTAGTTCCTTAATAAAGTCTATATATATTATTAAGCTTATTAGAGAGTATGGTTGAGTAATTTAGATTTATCCTAGTAGACATTGAAGGTTCGATCCTCGTATTGAGTATGAGAAAACTTTAAAATTGAGCAAATTGTTTCATCTTATAATAGTCAAAATCTAGTGCCATTATGATGAAGTAATATCAAATTATTTTTAAATTGTATAAAATTTTACATATTTGATCTACTTGCTTACAACTTTGAATTCAACAGTTGCGTTGATATATATATAAAGGTACGGATAGTGAGCATTAGGATGATGAAATTATATTATATCAAATTTAAATGTAAAGAACTGAGTATATAGTCATGATGAACAAATTATCAGTAATGTTTGACGTACAATAGAAATACGTCCAACTTGTATCCAACGTGTGCTATCCATGTTACAGGATGTGTGCTATACGCATATCACATATATGTATAGCACACATTTTGTAACATAGATAGCACACGTTGGATACAAGTTGGACGTATTTCTGTTATACGTCAAGCATTATTGATTATAAAGTACTTAAAAAATGCTTGAACAACACAAAATCAGCAACATCAAGTCGACAAGGATAAGGATGTATACAAGTATTAATGTGTATGCACTATTATATGTAATACATGTCTCTTTATACATAAAGTTCATATCAACAAAGAATATATATAATTTTTATAAAGAAAATTATATCACATAATACATAGAAATGCACAAAAATTAATGTGTATAATACACATGTATTATTATATATAATGCATATCTTATTACTCATAAACTACCTATCTCATTACATATAAACTGCACATTTCATATTATTGACTTATATATATTGATTGATTTTCTTATTATTTACATACAAGTGTTACGTTCTAAGTACATTTATCATGAGTAATGTTATTTAAGCATAAGCCACAAAATCTCAACCACCTAATATTCTCTCACAAATACGTACATGGGATTCATATATTTATTTATACTCCATTATTTATCCTCTCCAAACACAATTTTATTTTCCCTCTATTTTATTTTAGGTGTTGGGTGTGTTCACGTAAATTGGAGTGTTAGTATCATCAAAAAAATATTATTTATACATTCATAATGTTGTATATCGTGTCAACATCTAATCTCTCATCCTTGATTTATGATGTAACAATCACCTTAGTTTTTTAACTCTTCTTATATATTTATAATTGATCTTGATAAATATCTCATAAACATCCAAATTTAAATATCAATATAGCATTAATTACTCTAGTATCAGTATCTATTTATCAATTTAAAAAAATAATAACACTATTTTAATATCCAATCAATTATCTCGTAATCCATGTAGAAACTAAATGTGATATATCATTTAATATAAAGGAATTTATACATCAATAATGTTTGACGTACAACAGAAATACGTCCAACTTATTTCAAACGTGTACGCATAGCACACATCCTGTAACATGGATAACACACGCGTTGGATACAAGTTGGACGTATTTATGTTGTACGTCAAACGTTACTGGTTTACACATATATTCATTATTTTATAGCACCATTTTAAAAATATGCAGAACCATTATTATTATTTCAGATGGGAGATGGATGTCAATGGAGAAAGTATGGACAAAAGACAGCGAAGGGAAACCCTTGTCCTCGCGCCTACTATCGTTGCAGTATGGGAACATCTTGTCCAGTTCGTAAGCAGGTAAGTTATTAGTTCATACACATTTTTTGTTTTCTTAGGGTCAATAAAGGGGAAATTAAACTAGGAGATTATATTCGAGTTTGAATAAAGAATAGATCCACGCTGATTAAATTTAATTGGATTTATTTGGTTTGTTCTTTTTAGAATAAATCCGAATGAATGCAAAAATAATGTTCTTACTTAAACAAATGTAATAAAAAATACAAAGCGTGACATTATTAGTAAAAGTTTAGGTTTTGATTGGATGTAATATTTCTAGAATTCTAAGGAATTTAGAATATAAGGGATTTAAATATATTATTTAAATTTTCTTTAATTTTAAAAATTTTTATTTGAATGAAGAAATCACATTATTCTCATTTATGAAATATTTTGTTTAAATAAGGTAATTATAATTATACTTTTAATTAAATAGAGGTGAAAGAGGAAAAATTTTGGTCCTTCACTTTGTATGCGTGAGTCATTTTGATCCCTCACTTTTTAAAATAAGTAAATTGATCACTCACTTAATAAACTGTGAATCACTTTGGTCACTCATTTTTCAAAATTAGCAAATTGGTCCCTCACTTTACAAACTATGAATCATATTGATCCCCTATATTTCAAACTATGTGTCAAGTTAGTCTATCTTTTTGTCCACTTTGGTCTCATGAAAGGGACTAACTTGACTCATAATTTGTAAAGTGAGAGACTAATTTGGTCATTTTAAAAGTGTGTGACCAAAGTGATTTACAATTTATAAAGTGAGAGACCATTTTGCTCATTTTAAAAAGTGAAGGACCAAAATGACCCACGTGTATAAAGTGAATGACCAAAATGATATTTCACTCAAAATTCTTTCTTAAAATTTCTTAGATTTTATAATATCTTTCAATTAAATATATATTCAAACAAATTATTTGATGATGAAGAATTTCAAAGTCTCCTAACATTTATATTGTGCCCATAAATTATCTTATCCAAACACACACTTAGGTTTTGTTCAAGTTGAGTTTTGAAGGAAAAAGAAAAAAGAAAAAGGTAAGAATTTATAATTTTTTCATGTTCAAGAATTAAAAAAAAATTAATGGAAGTTTTTATTAATAACTCAAAACTTTCACTTCTCTTTCCCTCTCTTTTCATTGGGAGCCCTCCATTTTCTTTTTCTCAAAACTCATGAATAGAGGTGAAAATGTACGTCATGAATAAAAATGTACGTCTATATGAAAAATTAAAAAAATAAAATGTTATTGATAATAAGATATATTAAAAAACTCTAGAAATTTAAGAAAGTATATACCTCTTACTTTACTTGTGTGTAAAAGATAAAGAGAAATTTACATTTTAAATTCAAAGTATTATAACACTTGTAGGATGAAAAATTTATTTTATTCTAAATTTAATATTATTAAAATAATTAAATTTTATATTTAATATTAATTAATTATTAGTATAATTGATTAATGTATGTAATTTTAAAATGGAGATTTAAACAATTAAGAGCTTATTGCTTTATTAATAAAGGACTTTTCAGAAATATATATTAAAATAAATGTATTAAAAAGTGAGTAAAAATTTTCAAATATGATATATAGATTTGATTAGAGAATGTTTAGAGTTGAATATGTTAATGAAGATGATAAAGATAAAAAATTTAAAATAAATAATATTTTCAACAAAGAAATTATTAGGAACTAATTTGTATAAAAAAGAAGTTATATGTAAGTATATATGTGTGTAATTTTTTAAATTTTAATGGTAAAGTATTTATTTTTTTATTATGCAATATTTTTTACTAAGTTTTTTTTTAAAAGAATGAATAAAAATATTGACAATTTATTAAGTACTCAATAAAATTTATGAGTACCGATATTCATTAGTTATTATGAGATTATGAAAAAATCATGTGTCTCATTTTAAAATTTATCAAGTTAATCATCAAATCATAACCATTGATCATACAATAGTATTGATATCCATAAGTACAAATAATAATAATAATAATAATAATAGATAGATAGATATACATTTTTATAAAAGATGAGTTACTAAATTTTGACCATTCGTGAAACTATATACTAAATTTCTTTGAGAGTTAAATAGTATAAATAGTTTAATTTTGATATACCGATAATATAAAGGTATTTTACATTGTTATCCAGTCAAAAGACTTTGTTTGTATGACTTTTCAGGTATTGAGAGAGTGAAAATACAATCATGAATGACGTGATAACATATAATTAAATGACAATGTATAAATATTGTACACTGTAAGTGTGGATGAAAATTAAATGCCGGAATAAATGAGAGGTCGAATTTATTTATCTCTACTCTCTAGTAAAACTAGTACTTCTTCCGTTTTTTTTAATTCTCCAATTTAGAAATGCATGTTTTTTTTTAAATTATCCATTTTAGATTTTAAGATCATATTTATTATTATTATTTTATTCTTATCCTTATTTAACACTAACTATCTTTCATACTCTTTTACCAAGTAAAGAGTAATTTAATAAAATAGATACATATTTTGTTAACTTTAATATTATATCAATCATCACCTAAATTTCTATGCGCATTTAAAAGTGGAGTAACCTTTTTTAAACTTCTCCCAAAAACACACCAAAAGAACTTCTCCCAAAAAACTTTTGATGTAAAACAATCTTAAATGCAAAATAAACTAAATCAAACCTTATTATACTTACACATTGTAACAGGTGCAGAGGTGTTTGAGGGATGAGAGTGTACTGATAACAACCTACGAAGGGAAGCATAATCATCCATTACCACCATCAGCCACACCAATTGCAACCACAACATCATCAGCACTTAACATGTTCCTCTCTGCCTCACTCACAACCTCAAATACCACCATTCCACTAAATAACTCACTCCTCTTCCCTTCATTATTATCTAATAATAATAATAATAGTACTAATTCATGCTCTGCCTTTGCTACCTTCACTTCATCTACATCATGTCCCACAGTAACACTGGACTTAACACACCCAACAAATTACAATAATAATAACTATTTACAGGTCAAGAGGGTCGATTCATTATTGGACCAAAGCCAATCATTGACATTACTCCCTTTGCCTTTGTATGGTGGTCACAATAATAATAATAATAATACTACTCAAACAGATAAGGTTATTCCAACCATTATAGGTTCCCCTGAAGAAGAGAAGAGCCTTGCTTTGGTTGATGTTGTAAGTGAAGTCATAGCAAAAGATCCTTCTCTCAAGGCAGCTTTATTTTCAGCAATTTCCTCACTCAATGTTGACCCTCATCATTAGGACACTAATAGAGTAGTTTTCTTACTTTGTAAAATTATTTCTTTGCTTTTTTTTTTTTAATGGATTTTACTAGCAATTATCCTAAGGTGATATTTGATAATCCATAATTCCATATTACTATTCAGAAAAAAATACCACCATTTAATTACCGATATTCAATATTTGGTATGCACAGGTAATTTAATAGACTATTCACATTACTTTATTTGGTATATAAAAAAGATTATTGGATAATATATATCTTTTAGTAATAATTTAATAATATAATAAATTAATTTATTATTACTAATACTATTATCAACTATAAATTATTATTTATGTTATAATTGGGTAATACAAGGTAATTATTATAATTATAAAGAGATAAAAGACAATAATACTTATTGTACAATAAAAATATATCAAATTAGTATCCAACGTTGTTATGTGTCTTACGTAATGTGTACCGTACGTAAGAAATATTATGTATAACACATAGTACACTTTGGATATATTTCTACTGTACAACAAACATACATAAAAGGATGCCATATATTTATTTTCTTAAGTTGGGAAAACATTAGAAAATCAAGCTAATTGAATATATTAATATTATTTCCATCTAAGACCAACAGCACCAGTGGTCTAGTGGTAGAATAGTACCCTGCCACGGTACAGACCCGGGTTCGATTCCCGGCTGGTGCATTACTTTTGTCTTTTTTGAAGTGTTTTTGTATTTTTTCATAAAAGGTCTGGCGCCAACAAATACACATGAAGCAACATCTTTGTATCTATCTTAATATCCTTTTTATTACCTTCATTTTAACAAATGATGTCAATTTTAATAAATGTCCCAAACTTATTCATATGATATACCAATCATCATTTACATGAGGCCCTCTAGACACACAAATTCTGACTTCAAAGGGACTGTCATTATTACAATTTGCTACTGTGAGGTGTAAATCTCCATATTTCTTTTTCCCCCCTTAAACAATTTAGCATAGCCTTGACACCAAACTATGATTATGCAGTTTCAGCAAACCCTATACGTTGATTGCCAAAGTCAAACACAGTGTGATATGCCCCTAAGAAAATATCTCCAAGAACCCTGCACAAATTTGATATTACTACTACTGTCATAATACACTTGAAGGAATTGATAGATAATTTATGCGGCTGGCCCAATTTTCTCAGTGATTTTAGGAGCAACATGTAACGAAATCATATCACAAATGCTCGAGAACAACATTTTTTCAGCCAAAACAGAGAACAAAGCCCATTTAACATTTTATGGCCCAAATAACATTTTAATCATGAGTATATTTTTAATGGGCTGGATGATTATGACCCAAATTCCTATTTGTTGGCTGTTTTGGCTGGTTTTTTTGTTGTGCCTCTAGCAATGCTCAAATCATATATATGGTCAGAATGCATTACCAGAGGGGACCTTGCGGGCGAGGCACATCGAGAGCAACAAAACCAGCATAGCAGACACCGGAACAACCTTCATCAGCTCTAAGGATATACTGAGGAGAAAAGGGAGTGTTAAAAGAATTGATAAGATTAAGAAACACTTATCAAATATGGGTTGCCACAAACAACTTAAGTTTGACTATGTTCATTTGCCAAAATCATCCTCATGCTCACTTTTGTAGTGCCAAAACATGAAAAAAACAACAGGGAATTCATCTTGATCTAACAAACAGGGAGTACACAAAATAATAATTCTAGGTAGCATGGACACACCGATATTAAGGCGTGTCCACGTGTCCGACGCATGGTGTACACTGACACCCGGTGGACACGTGTCTAACACGTGTCTAACACGCGTCCGACTTTTGTTTTTTTAGATCGGACACACACCGGATATTGTCTAACACTCGCCAAACACATCATGAACATGACATCCTTTTTTTTATTTTTTGAATTTTTTATAGAGAAACTTAAGTCCAAACCTAACCAGAGTTCCCCGGACTCAAAAAAAACTCAACTTAAAGATATATTCTTGACCCAAAATAATAGAGATTTTATTAAAAAATATTAATTATATATACAATATACATATATATGCTGTGTCTGTATCCTGGAATTTTTTAGTTTGATGTGTCTCCGTATCATGTCCCATGTCCATGTGTCAGTCCGTGCTTCTTAGATAACAATAACAACAACAAAATACAGACCTGTTCTGGTGACAGAGGAAAGGTTCTGTTTCCAATTGCGAATGTAATATGTGGCCTTGCAGCAACACTATTACAGTTTATAAAAGATTGTCCTGCTGGATTTGGGAGCTTCTCACACAGCTTTTACACAAGGAAATTAAGAAAAAGGAAAACCTTATTAGTCTTGAATTGGAATGCAAAAGAAGTGATTAAATAAATATTCAACTCTTAAGAATTATAACTAAGACAATTACTCTGGTGTAGAACAATTACCTCATCCACATATTTCAATATTTTGTCCTTCACATGACTTTGCTTAAGTTGAACTTGCATCCAAAAGACAATCATATTGCAAAATGTACAAAAGGGGCTCTCCCTGGAAGTTGAGCCATCCCAATTTTCATCATGAACCACTGTTTCAATAATACCACTGCATGTTAAAGTTAGACTTTTGTTAAGAGAACTGAAACAAATTGATGATCGCTAAATGTACAATAAAATACCAGTCAAACCAGCCAATAAATGAGATTTTGGGCCATAATTTCTCAGCCCATTACAATCTTAATGATTATTTGGGCCAGAACCAAAGTCAAAATAGGATCATTGACTGTATTGGCTAATTTTTCATTGTACACTTAACATTATTGGAAACAAAGTAATGAGTCTCCATGAAATAAAAAATTAGGTAAATGAAAAATTGTACTCCATTTTATGAGCTCCATTATGTGAACAGAGTCCAATGTCAACACATATATTTTCAGGATTTAGCTGCAAACATAGAACAAACGTAATGGTTAAACTTCAGATAGAACTGTGAATAACATTGTGAGTGCAAGGGGCAAAGGACAAAAAGAACATACTCCAGAAATCAATGATTGCCATATCAAATTCCCATAGTTATTGACAACATTTTTGCACTCTAAACTCACATATCCTTCTGCTCCAATGGCATGGTTAATTTGAGTCACAACAGTCTGCAACCAATGAACTAGTAAGGGTAAAAACACAAAAAGAAAAGAAAAAGGGAACGAAAAACGGATTATATAAGTATTATGTTCGAGATCATACGGTTGGACCGGCAATTAAAGACGTCCCTGAGTCCACAATTGCAGCACATCCACCCTCACATAACCCTATAAAATTGTTTTTTTCACAATTTTCTAATGTTAGTCAGGTGTTGAAGATAGTCAAGAAAAGCACCAAAATTGCAATGCTTGTTGGCACTTGGCTATCAAAACACTAATTCTGTGAAAAAATGAACAAAGAGGACTATAAACTGAAGATCTTGATGCATAAATCCTTTTAGTTCTATACAATGGCAGTGAAAATTTGAAAAAAAAATTAGTAATATGTACCTTAGACTTACTAATATGATGCAATGTTTAGCAACTATAACTTCTTCAAAAATAGTAAACCATCATATACAAGAAACAATGGAAAACCAATGCAGATAGATTAAATATCAAGCCAAATAGAAAAATGCAAGAGAACCTGTTGAATTATTTGCAAGTAGAACATCCTCTACATCAATCTGAAGATTCAAAGACAAAGATTTAATAATGGTATGGCTGGTGATAGTAATGGATGAAGTTCTAAATTTTTACTACCTGCCAATAACCCTCTTGTGACAGTGGAACATAAATGTGGTCACCTCTGAAGCGACTCGGATCGATACCACCAAAGACAATCTCACCCCCTATTTCTTCCATTGGATCTTTATTTAACCAAAGAGAGAAAATTTTCTTAGATATGTGCCCTTGTTCCATCATATTATACCTGTATTCAGAGAATTAATCAATGCATTTGAAGCATAAAAAACTTACAATAGTACTACCAAAATACAATCACACCACTAATCATACATCCTTATCCTAGCTCATTCATTATGAAAGAGGAAAATGAAGAAATAAAGCAGGATCATTCAACAAAGAATTAAGAAAAGTGATTATGTGCAAGGGTGTACCACACTGGTGTGACTTCTCCAACTGCAATATCCTGGAATCCAAGTCCAAGAATCCCATCAAAATGCAAAGCTAAAAGTGCCAAAGATCCTTCCTTTGTAATCTCAGCAAAAACCTGGAGAATGGAAAGTAACTAGCCATAAGTGCAACTAATCAATCACAAAACTGATTGAAACAGATAAAAAGTCAAAATACTCACTTGATCCTTGATGGTGATATCGCCAACTTTTACATTATCTTGGCTAAAGAACCCAGAAATGGATCCATGGCCATAAGGGATTTTGCAAGGTGTTCCTGGATATTTTCCCCAACACCAACTTTTGAGTATATGCATTATAACAAAAAAGAAAAGAAAAACTTAATAAACAACAGTTAAAAATCAAAACATTTTGTGTTAGATTAGATGTTGCAGTAGTCTGAATTCCGAAGTTACCAATTTCAGTATATGTGGTAGACATCCTTGATCTGTACTTGGAATGAAAATAGCAAGCAATCTGCATACAAATAAGCTCAGTCTTAAAACAAATATCTGAAAACATAGAAGTTGAAGAACAATTCAATCTCATCAAATACTTGGTAACTTACAGAAAAGATGCATTTGGAAGATGGGACCCAAAGATTTGAGCTTCCAGTATCAAACACAACATTGAAGTATTGTGGGGGTGAACCTATACTAATTTCCCCAAAATATTGTGCATCAAGATAATTCTTCAGATACACTACATTTTCTGCTGATTGATTTTTATCAGCACCCAACAAATCTCTGGCTTGATTAGCCTCCTTGATTCTCGCGGCGTAAAGACTGCAACGGTCTAAATTCCTCCTTTTAAGACTAAACCTCATCAATCCATCATCAGAAGTTGAAAAAGCCAAGGATCCATACCAAGCCCATAGACACATCATAATCAGCATGTACTTGAATTTGAAAACCATACTTACAATTCATCAGGTTCCAAAAAATAACAATTCAGTTTCTGCAGAAACAACATAACATGTGAATAATTAGATTACAACAACAATAACAAGAATCCTTACTTCATTACGTAGGGTCGGCTACATAGATTAAACGACGTCATTGCGCTCTATTTTGAATCATGTTAGGGTTTAACCCTGTGGCTGATTAGATTAATTGCATTGAAAGTTTGAAACCAACCAGCTCGTTACAAAATTGGTGTCAGTAATTTGATTCAATGCATACAACAGACTTAAAATTCTATTAAGTGCTTGCTATAGGGTTACATGTGCAATTGTGCATAAACCATAGAGGATTTCTCATAAAAAGACTTGATTATCCCTTAAACTAGTATCAGAAGCAAAACATGAAGTGGTTAAAGGTTCACGGTGGAATTAAGCAAGTACTATAAAATCAACAATAATAACTAACTAAATAACTAATAATAGATAATAGGTATAAAAGCTTGAAATTGCATACCTGATTACTATGACGAGTCTTGAGGCCAGAAACAGAACTAATTGAAAGAGATACGTAACTGCAGGCACATATGTACAAGTTCTACAAATAAAGAGGAGTAATGAATCCTCCAAATTATTAAATTTAACTATGATACGGGTCTTTTAACTTGTACATGATAAATAATATATATATATATATATATATATATATAATTCAAGATATCATTATCGATAATAGTGACTAATTCATTCGAGACGGGAGTATCTGATAAATCTCTAGTCACGACACTCTCTCCTAACAATTAATTTACCTGTTTTTCTTCATCTTCCTCTTCCCCAGTAAATTCAAAATTAAAGCTTTTTTCTTTTTCTTGCGGGGATAGTCAAGTGAAGGGGTAGTTTAACCTTATGTGGAAACCACTGGGTAGTTTCGCGGGGTGCAAAAATGGGGACATTTGTTCAAAGGAAATAGCCTCTAGATTGTTGCAACGTGCGCAAAAAATCGACCAAACACTGTACAGAATCCAGAAGGTCACAAAATTTGAACAATATTAATGAAGTAGACAAGTAGTGTTAATTGGGTAAAGTTGATGGTTTATAAATTCTCAATAATGCTTCACTTACTGATTACAATATAAATACGTCCAATTTATATCTAACATGTGTTATCTATGTTACAGGATATATGTTATACGTATATGTGATATACATATAGCACACATTCTGTAACATGAGTAGCACACGTTGAATACAAATTGGACATATTTCTATTGTACTTCAATAATTATTGATAAATTCTAGACCCTGTCCAAAGCACAATATTTGTCTATTGATGCTAGTAGTATAATTTAATCTACCTGTGATCCATGCGTTACACTGTGTGGAGTATACCTTTTTTGATAATTAATTTAGAAACCAAAAAACCTTTCTAATTTGAAATGGTTATAAATTCTATTAGTATACTAAAACACTAGCGTCTTGTCGGGCAGTTCGTGCCCGTCAAGCCGCATTCTTATTTTTTTGTCGAGTCATACTATTTGTTTTTTAAACTTTTTGTATAAAAGGAGAAAAAATAAAAAATAATAATAATAAAAGAAATAACATGAAAATAGAGGTAGTTATCTTTTATATTTATTTTACTTTTGTAATTTTTTAATTTAAATTTATAATTAAAAAAATAACTACTCAAATGAGTGTGGACACCAAAAAGGTAGTTATTTTTTGTATCATCTTTATATATAGTATAAATATATAGTATAGATATAACATATGAAAGCATAATTTACTAATTAGCTTTTTTATTAAAATTTCTAAATTATGATATGTAGAATAATATTGGTACTTTTTTAAGATTCATTCCACTTAATATTATGGTATAAATGTAAAAAATATTCATGTTCCATAATATATCTCAATTTGTAAATAATGATATTAAATTAGTCAAGATTTAATCAATAAATTTTAAAATAAAATTTAATCAGTCTAAATTTTAAATATATTTTTCTAATTAAAAATAATATTTTATATTAATATTATATTTTCTTCTTCAACCCTTTAAATTTTATTTTCTTTTTTTTCTCATCTGTTGTTTTTATTTTGTCCTCTCTCTTTTTTACTCTTCCTTTTTTTACTTATAAGTTTTTTAATTTTTTTTCTTTCTCCTTAATCTTTTTTTCTATCTTTTTTTTATTTTAATTTTATCCTTCTTCATTCTTCATTATTTTCTTCATCTTTTTAATACATTTTTTTTTGTTTTCTTTTTCGCCTTTATTTCCCGAATACTTTTCTCTTTTTTATTTATTTTTTCACCCATTCTATCTTCTTCTTCCTTTTCCATTTTTTCTCTTCATTTTTTTATTTATTATGTTTCTTTTTTCTTTCTTCCTTCTTCTTCTTTCTCTATATTTTTCTCTTCATTCATCTTATAAGCGTTTTTTTCCCTTCTTTCTCTATCTCTTTTATTATCTTATTTTCTTTTTCCTTTTTTGTGCTTCTTGTACATCTTTTAATATTTTTGGCATCATCATCTTTTATATTTTTATTTATTTTTACCATCAATTTCTATTAATCATTCTTTCTATTTTTATTTATTTTTTAAAAGATTTAATTTTTTTCTTCTTTGTCAACTTTCTTATAAGTATGTATTTTTTTAAAGATAAATTTTTTTTGTGTTTGTTAATAAAATATCAATTAGTATTTTTTATTTCGAATAAATTTTAATTTTTTATGGTCTAGAATAATCCAATTTGTTTTTCTAAGGTTTTTTTTATGTAAATAGGTACTTTAAAATAGTTAAATATGTATATAGGTAGTTGTAGAATTAGTTACGTGAATAGGTAGGGCATTTGACTGTATTAAAGTCGATTTGAATAGATTATAGACTGCAAAATTGCAAATTTTTTGTGCTATAGTCGATTCAAATCGACTATAGCACAAAAAAATTTGCAATTTTGCAAGCATAGTCGATTTGAATCGACTATGGTTAAAAAAATTGAAAAATTGTATGCATAGTCGATTTGAATCGAATTATGGAAATAAAATCTATAAATATGCACGCTCAATTCATTTTTCGTACATCCAATACTCATTCTAACTTCTCTCTTCTACTAAATACTCATTCTACACTTCTCTCTTCTACTAAATTTCTTACTAAAAAAATGGCTGATTGTTATTATATTTTTGTGCATCACAATTGTAATATAATAACAATAGCAAATGGAATCATGTTCACTGCAGATGACCCCCCCCCTTGTATTGTAGTGCAAGAAGGCATTAATCTGCTTCAATTGCAAAGCATAATTCTTGAAACGCTTGATGAGGCGGGGAAGCAGATCAAGAAAATGTTGTATAGAATGCCGATGAGTATGGGTCCCACCGGGCCCCTATACACTAAATATCGCATTCGCAGTGATGCAGATGTCAATATTATGCTTGGGTATCAGATGAAGTTTCCCGAGGTTCGAATTTTTGAGTTGTACGTCGAACTTGAGGAACGCAACTTCAGCTCAAGAGGGCATGTTCCAACATTCTTTCCGCAATCATTTGAGGCAGGTGAGGGTGCAAGTGGTGCTGGAACCAGTTCAATGAGGGATGATGATGATGATGATGCACATTCCCTTAGCTTTGCGGATCTGGCAAGAGAAGTTGCTCAACCTGTGGTGCAGAGTGCAGAACCGTTGCAGACAATTGGTTCGCCTGGTCGGTTTGAGTTCACACCAAATTTCTTTCAAGATGCAGATTCAGATGTCCCAATAGAAGAGGCAGCTGGCGCTACACCGTGCGGATCAAATGAAGATGTTGAAGAAATCCCGCTTACAGGGCGAGTACTTTCTCAAACACAATCTCAAGTGGTTGCAGAGCACTACTCATCATTGAATTTCAGTTCACTTAGAGGCGATATTGACTTGGATGCTGCTGCAGTAAATGCTGAGCAATGTTTAGTTGTGGGTCAACTATTCCGAACAAAAGAAGCCGCGCAGTATGCTGTTAAGATATACAACATTCATAAACAGATACCATACAAAGTGTACTAAAGCATTGTATGCTTTACTTGTGAAAACACTTCTCTTATCTGCAAATTAAACAAAGCATTGTATGGACTAAAGCAAGCACCAAGAGCTTGGTTCGAAAAACTTCAACATACTCTTCTATCTCTTGGATTCATTACAGAAAAGTGTGACACTTCCTTGTTTATTCAAGTCACTCACACTCACACTCTCTATGTACTTGTTTATGTAGATGATGTGATCATTACAGGATCCTCTGCTACTGTTATTAGTTCCCTGATCAAAAAGCTCGATAACTCCTACTCCCTCAAAGACCTGGGAGATTTACTTACTTCCTTGGTCTTGAAGCCACCAAGACTCCTCAAGGTGGATTACATCTCTCTCAAGCAAAATATATTGCAGACTTATTGGCAAAAGCAAAAATGTTTGATTGCAACAACTCTCCCACTCCCATGACCTCTGGACTAAAACTAAGTAAATAAGGCTCTGATCCAGCCACTGATCCTTCACTTTATCGATCTGTGGTTAGAGCTCTGTAGTATGTCACTCTAACATGACCTGAGATTGCTTTCTCAGTCAATAAAGTGTGTCAATTCATGCACAATCCACTTGTCTCTCACGGGAATGCAGTAAAATGAATCCTCCAATACTTGCAAGGTACTAAAACTCTTGGCCTTACAATTCAACCATCTTCAAATCTCAACTTAGCTGCCTTCTGTGATGCCGACTGGGCATCAGACTTGGATGATAAAAGATCCACCACAGGATTCTGCATCTTCTTTGGTGGAAATCTGGTTTCTTAGCTTTCAAAGAAACAAGTTGCTGTGTCCCGATCGATCAAGCACCGAAGCTGAATACAGAAGTTTAGCTGCCACAGTTGCAGAGTTAAAATGGCTCAAGTCCCTCCTCCTCTCAGAACTGCATATGACTCCCCAACAAATTCCAAGCATCTACTATAACAACCTTAGTGCAGTGATGATGACAGCCAACCCTATTCTTCATCAAAGGTCCAAACAGTTTGAACTTGACCTTCACTACTTTGTGCGGAAAAATGTAGTCAACAAACAAATTCATGTGAGCCACATACCATCTCAAGAACAAGTTGCTGATATACTCACCAAGGCAGCTTCCTCATCTCTGTTTCCGTATTTTCGATCCAAACTCAGTCTTAGTGATGCACCCACACTGAGTTTGCAGGAAGGTATTAGGAAGGAAGTTAATAAGTAAAGTTTGTTAGTCATGTCAGTTAGTAAACTAGAGTTCAGTAACTACAGTTAAGTCCTTAACTTTAGGGTTTAGTCAGTTCTCCTTGCTCCTATATATACCTCAGTATATACTCTGTACAAACACAATGGTGTAATTCATCAATGAAGAATATCTTCTGTTATTTCTGTTTTAGCTTTCTGCCAGATTCTATCACCCCCTAACATATACAAATAATTTATACACCTCAATACCAATACAATACACATTAAATAACATTTACATACATCATACACAATATGATAATCAATAACTTATCAAATTCATAGACACTCAAACACATAATACATATAACACATATGCATGCAAATCCCAACATAACATTCTCATCCAAACATAATTAGATCACAATTAAGACTAGTTACCTTTAATCTCACTTAATTACAACGCAATAAAAGCTAGGCGTGTTACATTTTTTTCCCCCTAAAAAGAATTTCGTCCCAAATTTGAGTACTTGCAAATAACTCTAAAAACTGGCGTCTCATCTCGTCCTCAAACTCCCACGTGAAGTCTTCCATCCTACCACTACCCCAGGCAACCTTCATCAAAGGTACCTCTTTAATTCTCAACTTTGTAATGTCGCGATCAACGATCCTCACTGGGAGTAATCTAAATGTTAAATCATCCCTTAGTTGTACATTCTCCGGTTCTAAAACATGACTAGGATTGGAATGATATTTTCTGAGCTGTGAGACTTGGAAGATATTATGCAAGTTTGAAAGATTCAGAGGTAAAGCTACTGGCCCGAGTCGACTTAGGATCTTAAATGGACCAAGGTACCTAGGACTCAACTTCTTGACTCATGGGTCATCCTATTCCTGTTGTGGGGGTAACCCACAAAAACAGGTCCTCTCCCACCAAAACTATAAGGGTCTACGCCTCTGATCCACATAACTCTTTTGGCGGCTCTGGGCCGCGAGCATCTGTAAGGACCAGAACCCTTCTGAGAGAAATTGATATATTTCTCTTAGAGAGATAGAAAGTTTTAATGATAACAAAGTAAGCCATAAGCATAAAATTTTACTTAAGGTATTGCTAAAATGTGTGCTAAATGTCTCAGAAAGCTTAAAATTTTGCAACTCCATGAGTAAGATCAAGACAAACAACGAGTAACCTTATGAATTAAAAGATGAAACCATAGCGTGAAAGACATCAGAAAGGATGCTCAAGAAACGCAAAAGGTGAAAGTACTATTATGAGTGAAGAACACTGTCGCCTCAGAAAGGTCTCAGAAGACCTAACAACTGGTGATTCTCAGAAGGGTCTTCCCTCAGAAGGTTCGCCTCAGAAGTCCGTACATCTCTCAGAAAGTTGGACTCAGAAGCAACCAAGTGTCAAGACTCAATGGATGAAGCATTCATTCTCAGAAAGCTCGAAACAGCAAGCCAAGGAAGTGGGAACACGCGCTCTTCACAAGACAGAAAAGTTCCTCATTTCGCGCTGACTGTTGCAGGGAGCCGTTCTGAGCCAGACACAGCCACATCAGCAAAGTGAAAGCTTCTATTTTCGCGGCTCTTTAACGCCTATATATATGAGTTCAATTGCAGAGCATTGTGACGAAACTCTTGCGCGAAAAACTCTTGATTAAACGTGCCAAAACTCTGCTGAATTGAAAATCATTTGCGAAAACTTAGAACTTTCTCAGAAAGACAATTTTACGGAATTGTTCTTCTAACTTTGCAAAAATCTTCTAGTTCTGTATTGGTGTAAATTCTTACATTTGTAAGTTAAATCTAGAAGTCTACTAAGGGTCAAATTAAGTTTGTAACTTAATCTTAGTAGTTGGTTTTCGAAGCAAAAACAATTTTCCGAAAAACGCTAAGTCCTTCGTTGTTTGAAGGCAGTTTTAAGTCCTCGATTGTTTGAGGCAAAGTTCAAGTCCTTAAGTGTTTAAGGCAATCAAGTCCTCGACTGTGAGGCAAGGTTAAGTCCTTAATCAAGTTAAGGCAAGGAAAGTCCTCTAGTGTTGGAGGCAAGGAAAATCCACTTCGAGTTGTGAGGTTGTGAAAGTCCTTTACGTGGTAAAGGCAGTTTTTTCTGAGAAGGCACGATAAGAAGAATATCTAAGGAACTCTCAACTAAAGGTTGAGGACTGGAGTAGGTTAGTTAAGACCGAACCAGTATAAAAACTTCCTTGTGTTAAGCTTTTCTTCCCTCAGCTTTTACTTTCGAAGAAAATCAACAAACACCTTTTCAATTAGCTCCTGAATTGAATTAACCCATTAAGGTTTGTCTTAGAAAGAGCTTAAGAAATATTAATTTCAGAACAGTTCTTAAATTTCTCAGAAAGAACCTTTCTCAGAAAGTTAAAGTTCTCAGAACGTTAACTCTCTCAGAAAGCACATTCCGCTGTCAACTCTTAAACCCTCTTTCTGAGTCAAACAACTTTCTAAGAAAAGTTTTTAGAAGCAAATTTTAAAAACCTGCAGGATTCAACCCCCCCTTCTCGTGCACAAATACACCTTCAATTGGCATCAGAGCTCGGTCCTTAAGGGGTTGAGCACTTATTAGTGTCAAGGCAAAAGATCCAAGAAGGGAATATGGACTCACCAGCTGCGTTCATATCTGATGGGGCTTCAATCAACAGACCTCCAATGTTTCTTGGAGATAGCTTAGACTATTGGCGTGATAGGATGACGCTGTTCATCAAGCACACCAATCTTGATTTATGGGACAAGATTGAAAACGATGATTATCAACCTCTGCAAACAATAACAGAACAAGCTGTTGTTGCAGCAGACGTTGAACCTGGAGCAACACCTCCAGCGCCTAGAACCTACACCAGACGAGTTCCCAAGGATGAATGGACTCAAGACATGAAGGAGAAGATTCAGCTGAACTTCAAGGCCAAGTACATTCTCCTATGTGCACTACCCAAGGTAGAATACGACAAAATAGTGTCGTGTGATACAACATAGGAGATATGGGAAAGGCTTCACATGCTGCATGAAGGTAATGACGAAGTCAAGGAAACGAAGATATCCATGCTCGTACACAAGTACGAATCCTTCTGCATGCAACAAGATGAAACCATTGACAGCATGTCAATTCAGTTTCTCCACATCATCAATCAGCTTAAAGTCTTAGGAAAAACTTACTCAAATGCTGAGATGGTGAGAAAAATTCTCAGAAGTCTCTCTTCAAAATGGCGACCAAAGGTCACTGCAATTCAGGAAGCTAAGGATCTAAACCAACTTGGTTTGGATGTATTATTCGGCTCTCTCAGAACACATGAGATTGAGCTGGAAGGATTGCTTGGAGGACCATCCTCTTCATTTAAGCCTCAGAAGGGTCTGGCTCTTAAAAGTCAAATAAAAAGACCTTCCAAGGCTCTCAAGGCCGAAGAGGTTTCTGAATCAGAAGATGAGCAAGATTCAGAAACAGAGGAAGATGACATCTCTCTTCTGGTCAGAAAAATGAAGAAAGCTTGGAAGAGAAGACCAAGCAAAGGCAAGGAGGTTACTCCCAAGAAGGGAAAGCTAAAGCCTTATGAAGCCACATGCTACGACTGTGGAGAAAAGGGCCACTTCAGAACGGAGTGTCCTGAGAACAAAGGGAAAAAGAAATTTATTCCCAAAAAGAAGAAGAAGGCAATGGCTGCTACTTGGAGTGACTCAGAAGATGAAGGTTCTGAGCCAGCAAGCGAGGAAGAAGCTAACGTCTGCTTCATGGCTGGTACTGACTTTGTTTTGGAAACAGAATCTGAGTCAGAAGAGGTACCTAACTCTCCTCCTCTCTCATACTCATATAATGAGATCTCAGAACTCTATGAAGAGCTTCTGAGAGACTCAAACAAACTAGCTAACAGTTTCAGCAACTTAAAGAAAAATTACAAACATCTAGAAGCTGAAAATGCTAGACTAATTCAAGAAGTTGAGAATCTAAAGCTTGAAAGAGATGATTTTAAAAACAGATATCTTGAAAGTCACAATCTCTATCAAGCCTTAGAAACAATTTCTTCTGTAACCGTTGAAAAGGCCGAACTAGCCTTGATAGAGTTACAAAAGACAAATGAGCTTCTCACTTCTGATTTGGTTAAAATTGTCGATGGTGGGAAAATGATGACTCTCTTACTTGGAGGTCAAAGACCTTACAAAGATAAAAGAGGACTTGGATATGAAGAAGTTTTCGAACCCCATGACTCGATTCATCGTTAATCAAATCACATCGCATGTGCATCGCATGTTTCAAAGAGGGACATGGATCTGAGACTTGTCCTATGCTCGGTAAAGGAAAAACTTATCTACCCAAAAGGGCTAAGAAGATTAAAAATTCTCAGAAGACCAACTCTTCTCAGAAGGGTGAGTCTTCTCAGAAAGCAAAAGCTTCTAAGAAGGGTAAAGAGAAAGTTTCTGAGTTTTAGAACCACAACCTCTCTAAGAAAAGAAGACAAAAGGCAAAGAGGGCTAACAAGCAAGGATCCAACAAAGCATGGGTACCTAAATCAGTGAACTTTGTGTCTACAGGTGCATCAACAAGCACTGCTCCACCACCAAGATGAGCAGTGGTACTTGGACAATGGCTGCTTAAGGCACATGACTGGAAGCAAGCACTGGTTCAGAACTCTCAAGCCTAAGAAAGGAGGAACGGTGCGATTCGGTGATGGTGCCAAAGGGAAGGTCACTGCCATAGGAGATGTTGGTAAGGATTCTTCTCACCAAATCTCTGATGTACTTTTAGTAGATGGCTTAACACACAATCTATTAAGCATTAGTCAATTTTGTGACAAAGACTTAAAGGTTGAGTTTTATGCCAAATACTACCATGTGATTAATCTCACAAACGGCGAGATCGTTCTGGAAGGAAAATGTGTTGGTAACATCTATGTTATCCATCTAGATGATCTAAAGGATCAAAATGTGAAATGTCTTGTTACTGTCCAAGAAGACAAGTGGCTTTGGCATAAGAAACTTGGTCATGCCCACATGAAGCTTCTTTCTGAGCTTTCTCAGAAAGGACTCGTAAAGGGTCTTCCCAACATTAAATATCAGAAGGATGCAACTTGCGACTTTTGTGAAAAGGGAAAACAAACCAAAGCCTCATTTCCAAGCAAAAGTGGAATCTCTACTCAGAAACCACTTGAGCTCCTTCACATGGATCTCTTTGGACCAACTAGAACGGCTTCCCTCTCTGGAAAACGCTATGGTCTTATCATTGTGGATGATTATTCTAGATTCACTTGGGTATTCTTTCTGGCTTCTAAGGAAGAAACATTTGAAAAATTCAAAACCTTTGCGAAAAGAGTTTCAAATGAAAAGGACTCTCATATCCACACCATAAGATCTGATCATGGAGGTGAATTTGAGAATCACGCTTTTGAAAGGTTTTGTGAAAATTTGGGCATTGCTCACGAATTCTCTTCTCCTAGAACTCCCCAACAAAATGGAGTGGCTGAGAGAAAGAATCGAAGCCTTCAAGAGATGGCGAGAACAATGCTCTTAGAAAGCGGGCTTTCAAAAGGATTTTGGGCTGAGGCTATAAACACCTCATGCTACATTCAGAATCGAGTCTTTCTGAGACCAATTCTGAAGAAAACACCTTATGAGCTTTGGAAGAACAAAATACCCAACATATCCTATTTTCATGTTTTTGGTTCTTCGTGCTTCATACTCAACACAAAGGACAAACTTTCTAAGTTTGATCCTAAATCCGATGATGGAGTATTCCTAGGATATTCCTCTATCTCTAAAGCATATAGAGTCTATAACAAGAGGAGCAAATGTGTTGAAGAGACAATCCATATTAAGTTCAAAGAACTTAGTAAGGACTTGCCTCAGAAGGTTGCTGACTTAGAAGATGATTTTGAGAAACTCAACATCTCTTCTGAGAATGACCAAAGGAAAATTCTATTGGATGACGAGAGTGATTTCCAACCTATGGAAAAATCATCTCATCTAAAGAGAAATCTAAAAGCATCATTGAAGCTCCAGAACCTGATGAATCTAATCTTCCAACAACAATGGAATTTAGATTCTCAGAAGATCAAACTTTTGATGACTCAGAACGAGAACCTTCTGTGTCGACTTCTCATAAACCTATTCCTAAAGGATATAAAGGTTCAAGAGACTTGAAAAATGTCTCTCAGAATGAATTCCTGGGTGATCCCGAGCGCGGTGTTAGAACCAGAAGGAACTACACGAATCTTGCTATGGTTTTTGAACCTGAACCAGAATCCATAGAAGAAGCGTTGGATGATCCTAGCTGGGTAAATGCCATGCAGGAAGAACTGGACCAATTCGAGAGAAACAAAGTTTGGAAACTTACCCAGAAACCCAAAGGCAAAAGTGTCATTGGGACTAAATGGGTGTTTCGAAACAAACTTGATGAAAATGGTCAAGTCGTGAGAAATAAAGCCAGATTGGTTGCTCAAGGGTACAATCAACAAGAAGGAATAGATTATGATGAAACCTTTGCTCCAGTCGCAAGATTGGAAGCTATTAGGATGCTGCTAGCTTTTGCTGCACATAAAGGCTTCAAACTCTATCAAATGGATGTAAAATCTGCCTTCTTGAATGGATACCTTTCTGAGGAAGTTTATGTAAAACAACCTCCTGGTTTTGTGAATGATACATTCCCAGAACACGTATTTAAGCTCACTAAAGCTCTGTACGGTCTAAAACAAGCTCCTAGAGCTTGGTACGACAGATTGAGTTCCTTTTTGCTTAAAAACGGATTCTCAAGAGGGAAAGTTGACACTACACTATTCACCCTCTCAGAAGACTCTGGCTTCTTGATTGTCCAAATTTATGTTGATGACATAATTTTTGGTGCAACCAATGAACGGCTATGCAAAGAATTCTCCAACCTTATGCAAGGTGAATTCGAGATGAGCATGATGGGAGAACTTAAGTTCTTCCTAGGATTGCAAATCAAGCAAGAGTCAGAAGGGACTTTTATACATCAAGAGAAGTATACCAAAGAACTTCTAAGGAAGTTTCTAGTGGATAAAGCTAAACCTATGAGCACTCCCATGCATCCATCGCAAGTAATTGATCTGGATGAAGATGGTGAGAAAGTCTCAGAAAGCAATTATCGTGGCATGATTGGCTCTCTTCTCTATCTCACAGCTTCTAGACCAGATATTCAACTAAGTGTTGGAATCTGTGCTAGATTTCAATCAAAGCCTAAGCAATCACACTTAACTGCTGTTAAGAGAATTCTACGATATTTAATTGGAACTACTAATCTTGGTCTATGGTACGAGAAAGGCTGTTCATCTGATGTTGTAGGATACTGTGATGCTGACTATGCTGGAGACAGAATCGATCGAAGGAGCACTAGTGGATGCTGCTGCTTCTTTGGAAAGTACTTGATCACTTGGTCATGCAAGAAGCAGAACACGATTGCGCTATCAACAGTTGAGGCCGAATATGTGTCAGCAGCAAATTGTTGTGCTCAAATGCTATGGATAAGGAACCAACTGCGTGATTATCAACTAAGGTATGAAAAAATTCCCATCCTTTGTGATAACACAAGCGCAATCAACTTAGCCAAGAATCCTATTCAACATTCACGATCCAAGCACATAGATATAAAACATCATTTCATTCGGGATCATGTGCAAAAAGGCGATGTTGAAATCAAATTTGTGAATACTGAGGATCAAATCTCAGATATATTCACAAAGCCTTTACCCGAGGATCGTTTTAATGTTTTGAAAGGGCTTCTTAATCTAAGACGTTTCTAAGTGTTTAAATTCTGAAAAATATTTTCTTAGAAACTCCCCTTAGACCTAAGTCTAGAATCTGAGACACAGATTAGAACTAAGCTTCTGAGCATAACCGAAGAAAAACTCTTTCTGAAAAGATAAACTCTCAGAAGACCCACCTCTCAGAAAGGATGTCTTCTGAAAAGTATCTCAGAAGGCGATATTCTCAGAAGGACCACTTCTCTCAGAAGGGTGCCTTCCAAGAAATTAGTTACCAACGGTAACTTTTGAATTAAATTCTGCAACGGCTACTTTCTTACCTGTTCTATAAAATCACAAAGTCTCGTTCTAGATGTGATATTTGCTCTTCAAAATTCACCCAAAACGCTGTCAAATTCTCTTCTCACCCCATCTCTCTCCTTTCATCCCTCTCTTCTCTCGCTCAAACTTTAACCTCATCCTCAAATAGCTACCTCCAGTGGAAATAAGAACATGAATAAGGAAACTGACTCTTTTGATGGAAAACAGAAGAAGAAGAAAGATACTCACTCATCTTCTATAAGGATAAAAAGAAGCATGGGTTCTGAGATATCTCAGAAGGTCTCTTAGAAGGAACCCAAGGCGATCATCCTGGCTGAAGGTTATGAGGAAACATCATCTGATCAAATCTCGATCGGAAAAAGGAAAACAACAGCAAGGGCAGTCGAAAGCAAATACAAGCACGGTCGAGTAGAAAAGAAAGAACACAAAGAAATTATCATCTTAGCACATGCTACCAACGCTGGACTCAGCTCAGAAACAATCACTGATGCTACTCATATTTCTGAAACAATTGTGACCGAGTGTTCTTCAGAAAGGAGTCAGTCTAAACAAGACTCACACAAGGAGATCTAAGAGTGTTACTTCAATGTGATTAAGATTCCTCCTCTCCTCTACGATCAGCTTGGTCCAACTCCCTCCATATCAGATTCGATAAGTGAATTTAGTTCTCAGAATGGAAGGATGGAAATAAATTCACCTCTTATGGGTCAATCCATGAAGAAAAAGATAATTGAAGCAATGCATCAACAGATGTCTACCTTCAAAATCCCAGATGAAGATAAGAGATCAGAGATAATGGGTCACCCAACGGTCACCTTGGAGCTAGTTCAAGATTCTAAGGATACTCAGAAGCAGCCCTGCACTAAAGAAACTACTAGAGAAGAAAAAGCTGAAGAAGAAGGAGAACCTCTTCCTGAATATCAAAAGTTGGATATCATAGATGCTGTTCTTGAGGCTGAAGTTTCTCGTCCTCCTCCATCTTTTCCATCCTCTTCAAATCAGCCCTCTACTTCTTCACATGAGATACCTCCAGAATGTCCCACAAACGCTGGCCAAATTGAAATTCTAAAGCAAATGTGCAGTCTTCTCCGCTACATGGCTAGGAAGTAGTAGCTCTAAGTCTATGATGACATTTATGTTAGCCACCCTTTTTGATGTAACAAAGGGGGAGTAGAAATAGATAATATTTTGGCTATATAAACAACTAGGCCTAGGATTTAGGGGGAGTATCAAATTAAGGGGGAGCCAAAAAAAAAAATTTAACCTCATTTGGATTTAATGAAATATAATTTATGTTTTGACATCTCTTGTTTTACTAGCTTGGTATTTCTGAAATTCACATAATTACGCATCAAGAAATACATGCTATATATCTGATAATCTAAAACCGTATTTGTAAATTGAAAATTTATCTGTTGATTATCAAGACCTTCTAAGAAAATAACAAAGCCTTCTCTCAGAAAGCTAAGTTAGTTTCTAAGAAAGCAAAAGTGCCTTCTGAGTAAGTTGTGAACTTAATCAGAAACACTTCAGAACTTAAGCAAAATTATTATCTTAAGACTTAAGTTGTTATCATCAAAAAGGGGGAGATTGTAAGCTCCAGAACCCTTCTGAGAGAAATTGATATATTTCTCTTAGAGAGATAGAAAGTTTTAATGATAACAAAGTAAGCAATAAGCATAAAATTTTACTTAAGGTATTGCTAATATGTGTGCTAAGTGTCTCAGAAAGCTTAAAATTTTGCAACTCCATGAGTAAGATCAAGACAAACAACGAGTAACCTTATGAATTAAAAGATGAAACCATAGCGTGAAAGACATCAGAAAGGATGCTCAAGAAACGCAAAAGGTGAAAGTGCTGTTCTGAGTGAAGAACACTATCGCCTCAGAAAGGTCTCAGAAGACCTGGCAACTGGTGATTCTCAGAAGGGTCTTGCCTCAGAAGGTTCGCCTCAGAAGTCCGTACATCTCTCAGAAAGTTGGACTCAGAAGCAACCAAGTGTCAAGACTCAATGGATGAAGCATTCATTCTCAGAAAGCTTGAAACAACAAGCCAAGGAAGTGGGAACACGCGCTCTGCACAAGACAGAAAAGTTCCTCATTTCGCGCTGACTGTTGCAGGGAGCCGTTCTGAGCCAGACACAGCCACATCAGCAAAGTAAAAGCTTCTATTTTCGCGGCTCTTTAACGCCTATATATATGAGTTCAATTGCAGAGCATTGTGACGAAACTCTTGCGCGAAAAACTCTTGATTAAACGTGTCAAAACTCTGCTGAATTGAAAATCATTTGCGAAAACTTAGAACTTTCTCAGAAAGACAATTTTACGGAATTGTTCTTCTAACTTTGCGAAAATCTTCTAGTTCTGTATTGGTGTAAATTCTTACATTTGTAAGTTAAATCTAGAAGTCTACTAAGGGTCAAATTAAGTTTGTAACTTAATCTTAGTAGTTGGTTTTCGAAGCAAAAACAATTTTCCGAAAAACGCTAAGTCCTTCGTTGTTTGAAGGCAGTTTTATGTCCTCGATTGTTTGAGCCAAAGTTCAAGTCCTTAAGTGTTTAAGGCAATCAAGTCCTCGACTGTGAGGCAAAGTTAAGTCCTTAATCAAGTTAAGGCAAGGAAAGTCCTCTAGTGTTGGAGGCAAGGAAAATCCACTTCGAGTTGTGAGGTGGTGAAAGTCCTTTACGTGGTAAAGGCAGTGTTGTCTGAGAAGGCACGATAAGAAGAATATCTAAGGAACTCTCAACTGAAGGTTGAGGACTGGAGTAGGTTAGTTAAGACCGAACCAGTATAAAAACTTCCTTGTGTTAAGCTTTTCTTCCCTCAACTTTTACTTTCGAAGAAAATCAACAAACACCTTTTCAATTAGCTCCTGAATTGAATTAACCCATTAAGGTTTGTCTTAGAAAGAGCTTAAGAAATATTAATTTCAGAACAGTTCTTAAATTTCTCAGAAAGAACCTTTCTCAGAAAGTTAAAGTTCTCAGAACGTTAACTCTCTCAGAAAGCACATTCCGCTGTCAACTCTTAAATCCTCTTTCTGAGTCAAACAACTTTCTAAAAAAAGTTTTTAGAAGCAAATTTTAAAAACCTGCACGATTCAACCCCCACTTCTCGTTCACAAATACACCTTCAGCATCCTCTACCTAATACTCTTTACTTGTTCTGTGGTCTCCCTCACATGGTCGGGTGCTAGCACACTCGCCTCACCAGGGTCATGTCAACACAACGGGGACCTGCACTTTCTCCTATACAACGCCTCCAAGGGCGTCATCACAATTGATAAGGGCATAAGAGGAAGCACAATGGATAGCTTGATGGAGGCTGACTTGGGGTGCAATATTGGAGGCTTAGGTGGACCAATGACAAGAGCAAGGATGAAAAAAGCTAGAGAGGCTTTTAACAAAATAATTGCAATTTTAATTGAAGAGCATTCTAAGCTTGAGTAAGGTTAAAAATCAATCATGTGCATTCAAGCTTTTGAAGACAATGAATTGAATGAATAATGAAGGCTGAATGACGCATTTTAGGAGGACTTCACTCATCATTTTATTATTTTTTCAGTTATATTTTGAGTTCTAATAAGCTTCTTTAAGCATGGATATTATTTGTTTTTTATTTTCCTTTAATTGGTTGTTTTGTTTGATGATAAGAACCAACATAAGCTGTTGATTTTTCCTTTCTTTGATGCGTCCTTCATAGGCTGAAGTAGGTTGCATTTTATTTATTTTCTAACTTAGTTTTAGTTTCATTTATTTTAATCATAGAAAATGAATCATCCATTAGAGTTATTATTAGGAGAGTTACAAAACTAATTCATGAATGAATCTTAAAGAGTATAACTTAAGCCTATATATATATATATATATATATATATATATATATATGTATGCTGACTGCATGGAATAAAATAACTCAAATTTTATTTTGTTAACACATGAAGTTTCTAATAAATAACCATAAAAGTAAAAATATTTATCTTCGAAAGATGTATTTCATATTTTCATTCAATGCAAGAAACCTATTACTATATTTTAAAGTTGACTAAATACCCTTAATTTTATCTAATAATATAATAAGCTAATATTTATTTACAAATTTTAGTTGACATGAACATTAAGACACAAACATACAAAATAATGTCTATATATATTATTGTATAAATTACATTAACCTCTTGTGTGAGGTTTATAAAAATACATCTGATTTTTCTCTATTTTTAAAATTACGCTAACCTCTTCTGAGAATGATTAATTATTAGTCAAACTAATGATTCTTATAACATACGAGGGACACATGATTTTTAACACATGATTATAAAGAATAAACTCTCTCTTGAAGTTAAAATTACTAATTGATTCATTAGATATATCAAAGTTTATTTCCCTCGTTTCTCCTGATATTTAGTTTTATCAATTGCTACAAAGGTCATTTAGGCATTTTAATTTCAAGCGGATATATATTATTTATAAATATATCATTATTAATAAAAGTTATGTGTCATTTATATATTATGAAAACCATTAGTTTGAGTAACAATCATATATTTCCAAGTAAGATTAGAGTAATTTTTATAAGTTAAAGAGTTTGTGCAACATACTTTAAAAATAGAAGGAAGTCAGACTTATTAGGAGATGTGAGTATATTTTTCCTTATTTTATTTGATAAAAAATGAAATACAAGATACAAAATATTTTTAATGAACATAATTACTTCTAATAAGTAAGGTGGTCCGTATCGTGGTTGTTGGCGGCGACCGTTAACTATTCCATCTAGTCTTTTTTAAATGTTTTTATTTTATTTTTTATTTGTCTCTTTTACAATTTCAAGAAATATTTTTTCTTCTTCTATTATACCCTTTTATATCTTTGTCTATTTGGAGGAAAGAGAAACTATAATAATTTATAATAGTGGGGTATTTTTGTCATTTTAATTCTAACATTTAGATGTTCAATAGAATCTACTCCCTCCGCCGACTTTTAATTATCTTTCTAGTAAATATCATTTGTCCAATAATATTTGTCATTTGTTATTTTCAATAATGCTTTTATTATTATTTTTTTCAATTTTACCCTTATTTTAATCCTCTCACACATTATTGAAAGAGAGAGAAAGTATATTTTTTATGAGGGTAGATTTGTCATCACAATTTTATTCAATAGCAGAATTAATATGTATTAAGAGGAGGGATACGTTTACACCGGTGTAAGATATAATGTTGATCTTACACTGGTTTTAACTTTTTTATTGAATATGTTTTTTTCAAATCTACCGTTGGATTGAAAGCTCATATACTATAGATCATCTGTAATAAATTTTACATTAATCAGAAATCATTTGATACATTTTTTGTATGTCTATAAATCGATGTAATAAATAGTTCGCAAATGTGTGTAACTTAGAATACTTTGATCACAATCTTATAGTTGTTCAATTTGTTTGAAATTTGACACATACAATCACTTTGATATGTAATTGTAATTCAACGGTTGGATCGACGAAAAATATATTATATCTAAAGTTATTGAAAGTGTAAGAGTATTAAATCTTACACCGGTGTCAATGTATCCCTCCTCATATATTAATGATATATTAATAAATGTGTACAACTCTAAAACGTTATTTAAAGTTGGACGTAGGGAGTAATAATTATCTTAATTAACGTACATAACTTAAAAAAATATTTAAAAAGCATAAGATGGAGTATTAAGTTACCAAAAAAGAAAGTTAGTGAAAAAGCCTTGCTTTGTGAGCCAAACAAAATTCACGATTAAAATTTAAGAACAACTCACTGAGTTAATGTATAATATGTTATTTTGACGAGGTATGATATTTGTACATACTTTTTTGTATGTACAGTAAACATAAATGTAAATCTAATGGTGAAGAATAAAAGTTAAAGTGTTGGAGTGATGTCACATCAAATCCAATGGTAATAAAGCGGGTGAAGAAGATATGTAAGAGAAAATGTATGTACGAATATCATTATTGTATTTTGATATTGATTTTTAAGAGACCCACTGAGTCAACTCACCAAATTCCCGCATTACATTGAATCCGGTGTCATAATAATTACTAATTTTGTATAAAAATTATCTAATTACTTATATCATGTACTTCATTTATATGTTTTATTTATAGGTTTTTCTAAAGAGTTTTATTTATGTTTATTGAACTTTTTATATTGTTATTTAATTAAATTATTATATGTTCATATTTTTTTAAATAATGAGAATATGGTTAATTCATGTAATTTAGCTTTTTTAAAAATTAGGGAAGATTAAAGACGTAACAATATTTGATTGTAAAGTCTTTTTCTAAAAAGTTACATTTAAAAAGGAATTTATTAGATGATCTAATCGAAATAATTTAAGCTACTAAATATAAAAAAAAATGTTGGAATGGAAAAATTTTAAGCTAGCATTTAGACAACTTTTTTTAAGAAAATTTATTTCATCAATGTCAAATATAAAATACCAAAGTTACCCTTATTATTGAATTACTTGATAATTAAATCATTTCTTATCAATTTCAATAATTAAAAAAAAAACATTTTTTAAGAATTTAAATAGTACAAATTAACTTTAAAATAAATTTTTTTATAAAATATATTAAATATAGTTTTTTCTCAAATAAAAAATATATAAAATAACAATTATATAAATAAATTATTATCAAAAGAAGTATAACTTTTTAATCAACATATCCTAAATCATTATCAAATTGTGGCTAGGAAAGAAAAATCGGTATAACACGGCCGGGTCGAGTTAAGAGTCTCACTCAGCCATTCAACTCACGAGTCCCAAGCGATTTCCGCATCGCTTGCCTTCTCCGCCATCGACCCAACGATTCCACCGCCGGCGAACAGCCACCGCCACAACCACCGTAGCAATCAACTCTTTCTCCACTGAAATCCTCCCAGAACTGGTGGGTCCACTTCGATCTAGATCGTCTTCGTGCTATTGCTTCAAGGTTTCTTTCTATTTCTTTCTCTGCTTTCTACGAATTTAGCTCCTTAATCTGTATCTTCCACTTAGGGTTTAATCGTTCATTCGATATCAACACGCCATTAAATAAAAAAGAGGAGATAAATAGTGAAAGGAAATTGTAATTTTTGAGGTTTATCCAAACCTTCAGTGGTGACTTTGTGCTCTTTTGCGGCTCAAGTTTCCACTATACTATGCTTTGTTTCATTTTCCTATTGAAAAAAAAAAAATTCTATTTCATAGTTGTTTTTAATTCTTTCGAATTTGCTCGATGATTGAGCTTTAGTTTAACTATGGAACTTTGTTGGACTTTATGATCAAGTTGAACACTGAAGGTATTAGGAGTTAGAATGTGGCTTGAGAGATAGCATAGAAAGAGCTATTGCTTAATGTCAGATTGTGCAAGGGGGTATACTCATATGTCTGTGCCCCTTCTTTATGATGAGTTCCTGTTGCAGGTTTCAAGTGAGAAGTTTGTTCTTAGGGGACCAGGGACCAAAATTTATAAGACTTGAAATTTGAAAAATAACATACCATACCATACCATACCAAAGCCTTATCCCACTAAGTGGGGTCGGCTACATGGATCAAATAGGGTCAAAGCAAAAAACATGCTGCAACGACGTTGTTTGATCCATGCCAAAAGATTCGACAAAGTTTTACATTGGCGGTTGAAAACCTAACACCAATCCTCTTCTTTTATCCTGGCTTGAACCCGACTATGTAAAAACATAGGAAGAGTTTTGAAAAATAACAAAGAAAAAAGAAGTTTACAGTCGTCAAACAATATGAAATTCTTTAGGACAAATAATCGGCATCCTTTGTGATTTGGTGAAATTCAACTTATCTCATCTCTACAATGTTCATGTGCGATAGAGTGGAGGGCAATGTAATGATTTTACAAACTCATGGAAGGTCAATGTGATGTTTTCACAAACATAGAGACTCTCTGAGTTAATTTCACAAATAGAGGGGAGGGAGGTAGAATTTCATCAAATCTCATGGAAGTTAAATGTAATTTGCCCATGATTTTAAGATTTACCAATAAGATTATTGATCCATTCGAATGAATTACAGTTGGTAAAGAAATTTAGTATCAGGCTAACAATATACAAGCCATCATAACAATCTAACTATAATGAGGACAAAAAGGCCAAAATTGAAGACTCCAACATGAAACTGATTCATATTCTGTTTTCTTTCTTTGAGTATATGTATAAGTATATGTTAAAATAAACAGTATGATGACAGCTCAATATTTTTTATTCATTTAATTTATGATCTTAAAAAATTATATGACACTTTTTATACTCTTGGATGTCGAAAGTTTTATACAGCAGTTTTCATAAATGCTCAACTATATTTTTCCTGGAGTGGGTTCTTTCATGTGAGAATTTCACATGGCCTAGTCATGTGTGATATATCATCATTGTTGATTTAAAAGGTGGAACCCAAACATGACATACAACACAAGAGAATCAATGATAAGAGTTCACACATGATAGGTCATGTAAAATTGTCATATGAGAGGATCCATTCCCCAAACATGGTCATTTGTTAAAGGAGAGAGATAAGCACAATTATATGATTGTTTATCAACCTTATTCATATATTCAGAAGAAATTAAAGATCTTACTTGTAGTGACTGACCTTACCGTTTTAATTATTGAATTCTTATAGTTCACATCATTCATAGTTTTTAGGCAGATAAATATGCTTAACAGTTTGTGTGTTAGCCTACAATGTCGTACTAATCTAATTCAAAAATGTACTGCTGGCGAGCTCTATAAATTTATTAGTAGTCTTAATGCAATAGCATAGTTCATCTAAAATATAGATATCCTGCATGGCTACTATTTCCTTGCTCATCATATTTATGCTTCTTTTTATCCAAAAAAAAAAAAAAAACTATGTCACACTACTTCAAAGCTATGAGATTGGGACAACTAACACTACTACTTGTACATCATGATTGCTGTAACAGGGGAGGCTCTCAGATTACTTAATATGTTGTAGTTGTTGGTTTTTGTGTGCCTAATACTTGGCACTTTTGCATATGCAAGTGGAATTATAATAGCTCTGTTTTGGATATGATGGCTCCATTACGCTCGACTGGATTTGTTGATCCTGGTTGGGATCATGGCATTGCTCAAGATGAGCGGAAGAAGAAGGTTAGATGCAATTACTGTGGGAAAATAGTTAGTGGTGGGATATACAGATTAAAGCAGCATTTAGCCCGTGTTTCTGGTGAAGTAACATATTGTGAAAAGGCTCCTGAGGAAGTCTACCTAAAAATGAAGGAAAACCTTGAAGGATGTCGATCCAATAAGAAACAGAAGCACATTGATGTGCAGGCATATATGAATTTTCAGTCTAATGATGATGAAGATGATGAAGAGCAAATTGGGTGTAGAAGCAAAGGGAAGCAGTTGATGGATGATAGAAATATATCTATAAATTTGACCCCTCTTCGTTCCTTAGGATATGTTGACCCTGGGTGGGAACATGGTGTTGCTCAGGATGAGAGAAAGAAGAAAGTCAAATGCAATTATTGTGAGAAAATTGTCAGTGGAGGTATTAACCGCTTTAAACAACATCTGGCTAGAATTCCTGGAGAGGTAGCACCTTGTAAAAATGCTCCAGAAGAAGTTTATCTCAAAATAAAAGAGAATATGAAATGGCATCGCACTGGAAGGAGACTTAGGCAACCTGAGAATAAGGAATTGATTTCTTTCTATGCGAAGTCAGATAATGAAGATGATGAGTATGAGCAAGTGGAAGATACTTTGCATCATATGAACAAGGAAACCTTGATTGATATTGATAAGAGATTGTCTAAAGATTTAAGAAAGACCTTCAAGGGAATGTCGCCAAGTACTGGCCCTGAACCTGTATTGAGAAGATCAAGATTGGATAATGTTTACCTTAAACTGCCCAAGAATCAGCCACCTCAAACTTTCAAACAAGTAAAAGTTAAGGCAGGGCCCATGAAAAAATTACGCAAGGAAGTTATTTCTACAATTTGCAAGTTCTTTTACCATGCAGGAATTCCTTTACAGGCTGCAGATTCCCTATATTTTCATAAAATGTTGGAAGTGGTTGGGGAATATGGGCAAGGACTCGTATGCCCTCCAAGTCAACTTATTTCTGGCCGCTTTATGCAGGAGGAAATCAATTCCATCAAGACTTACCTTGTTGAATATAAGGCTTCGTGGGCGATCACTGGTTGTTCTATAATGGCAGATAGTTGGAGGGATACACATGGCAGGACGATTATTAACTTTCTTGTTTCTTGTCCTCATGGTGTATACTTTGTTTCTTCAGTTGATGCCACCAATGTGGTAGAAGATGCAGCCAATTTATTCAAACTTCTGGACAAAGTGGTGGAAGAAATAGGTGAGGAAAATGTAGTGCAGGTAAAATGTTTTCTATTTGTATAGCATCCTCCTCCATCCAAAATATTACTTTGTAGCCGTTATTGATAATTGTTTCTCTTCCTTCCCCTGTTTTGATGTAGGTAATCACTGAAAATACTCCCAGCTATAAAGCTGCTGGGAAAATGCTTGAAGAGAGGAGAAGGAATCTATTCTGGACCCCTTGTGCCACTTATTGTATTAATCGAGTGCTAGAAGATTTTATGAAGATAAGATGTGTGGAAGAGTGCATGGAAAAGGGCCAGAAAATCACAAAACTAATATACAATCAAATATGGTTGTTAAATCTTATGAAAAGTGAATTTACTCAGGGACAAGAGCTTCTAAAGCCTGCTGGCACCCGGTATGCCTCTAGCTTTGCTACATTGCAGAGCTTGCTGGATCATCGAGTTGGGCTCAGAAGAATGTTTTTATCAAACAAATGGATTTCGTCCAGGTTCTCCAGCACAAACGAGGGGAAAGAGGTGGAAAAAATTGTTTTAAATGTCACATTTTGGAAGAAAATGCAGTATGTGAGGAAGTCAGTAGATCCCATAATGCATGTACTTCTAAAGATTTATAGTGGTGAGAGCTTGTCAATGCCATATATATATAACGATATGTACCGAGCAAAACTTACAATCAGATCTGTTCATGGTGATGATGCACGTAAATATGAACCATTCTGGAAGGTGATAGATCATCACTGTAACTCTCTGTTCTGTCACCCTCTTTACTTGGCTGCTTACTTCTTAAATCCATCATACCGATATCGTCAGGATTTTGTGGCGGTATGTAAGAATATTATCTGTTTCCTAGTGGTTGCAAATTTTCAATTTTTATTCAAGTTCTTTCCTGAAGTGTATGTTTGACATATGACTATAGCATTCCGAGGTGGTACGGGGGCTCAATGAATGTATTGTTCGGCTGGAGCCAGATAATATGAGACGGATATCTGCATCGATGCAGGTAAGATATTCTTAACAAACCGTTACATGATGCTGGTGTTATTGGGTATTTATTTAATCTTAGTCAAAGTAATGTCATTTCCAGATTGCTCATTATAATTCTGCACAAGATGACTTTGGAACCGAATTGGCAATCAGTACAAGAACAGGTCTTGAACCAGGTAAGCTTCTAAGTTGCTGTGAGATGCTTCATATACCATCTGTCTTGCTTGTAGGTGCATTGCTATTTCTGCATCATAATAAAATTTGAGTTGATCCTTTTCCTTTTCCTTTTTCGCCTCGCTAGCTGCTTGGTGGCAACAACACGGAATAAGCTGCTTAGAGTTGCAAAGAATCGCTGTGCGCATATTAAGTCAAACATGCTCCTCCTTTGCGTGTGAGCATGATTGGAGCATATATGATCAGATATACAGCAAAAGACAAAATCGTCTATCGCAGAAGAAACTGAATGACACAATCTACGTGCACTACAACTTGCGGCTTAGAGAATGCCAAATAAGAAAAAGGTCCAGGGACTCCAAGTCCACCTCTGTTGACAATGTTCTACAAGAGCACTTACTCACTGACTGGATAGTTGACTCCAATTTACAAAGCTCTGATGTTGATAAGGTACTCACTGCTTTCTGTTCTTTTATGAATTCTTATGAAGCATTAATTGCGATTTGTGGCAAATTGATTTTCATATAAATCATAGTTGAGTTTACTATATCATCTGGTAATTTTTGCTTCAATGCACTATATCATATGTTGTCGCGTATATAATATATTGAGCAGAGTTGTAATTGTTCTTCGACTCAATCGCTTGAATTCAAAGGCAGTCTAACCCAATTACACAATTAAGTCTTGTGCATTGGTTGTTTGAATTGTAAATTGAAACTGTTGATGCTATAAACATGCAAGTGAAAGTTACATGTTAGATATTGCATTGTTCCAGGAAATACTTTGAGAAATATGCTTAGCTGTGGATGTGACAATACTGATGAAACTTTTCTTCTTATACAGAACTTCCTTTTTGGAGTTGAACAAGATGATGAATATGAAAATGATTCAATTGATTATGAAGATGGAGCTGCAAGATCTCTTAAGGGATCCTTCGAGCCGGAGGCTATGGCTGACGTAGCAGTAGGATCGCCAGACATAGACCATGTTAACATTGATGCAGCCACTGACAATGACTCTGATCTGAATTATTTTGATGATGATTTCAGCGAGTAATTGAGTTGCATTGTTCTCCTTTTGGAAGAGCAATTATTTGTTTCCTCCTGGTGATTTACAAATTACAACCATGTTTGTCATCTGTTGTTGTGTAATCATTTTAATTTTACATCAAATGCAATCTCACAAGTTTAAGAATTTCAATATCACATTCATGTAGCTATAATCTCACCCACTGATATTTTTGTATGATAAAATTTGGTTTTGTGCTATGTACGAAATACTATAATTATTGTGATTACATTGTATTTTCCATGGAAATGAAACAAAGCTAGATTTTTCATATATACAAGAAAACATTTTATCATCTTCGCCAATTGAAAATCTGGATAGTGTTATTCTTTGGTTAAAGTGAGAAATAGACTACTACTTTAAAGTTACTCCTCCCATTTTTTTTATTATTTATCCAATTTTAATTGCACACATAAATTTAAGATGAATTTTATAATATTTTAATTTTTTTTAAAATTAATTTTATTTAATAATATTGTCTTTAGCACTTATTATTTATCTTTCTAATTATTCACCATGTAGATTTTCTATTCTCTATTAATTAAGAGTATAATTGAAAAAGTTAATAATAGTTATTTAGAATTACCAAATAGATAAATAAAGAAATTATTTTTTAGATTGGACAAATAAAAAAAAAAGAACATTACCATGCACAATAAAAAAATAGTCAAAATAACTAATATTTAAATAAATATTCATAATTGTGATTCATGTAACTAATAAGATTACCTCTGATAAAAGAGAGCCATTGTAACCTTTGTTACTCTTCAAAGATCTAATAGAGTCAGTTGAGTATTATTTATTAAATAATCATTAAATAAACTTCCTTCCATTTCCTTTTATAAAAGATAGTGGAGTAACTCCCTTAAGGGAGTTATCGACACATAGCAAAATCATAACTTCTACACCTCATTTAATGTGATAATCATGATTTTCAAGATCAATGTTATGTATAGTTTCATAATAGAATCTAGAAACTATAACTTACATGTGATATCAAAATTTTTGGATATAAAATTTATGATTTTTTATGAATGATTATTGTTTTTCCCAATTTTAATCTGTATGAACCCTAAAATATGAAAATGGGAATTATTGGGAGTATGGATTCTATTCTTTTTTATTCATTCTCACATGCGATTTTGAATGATGATAAAAGTTAAAGATGCATTATTTTGAATCAATGACATGGATATATAATATATAAAGGACAACATGTATACACGATGAAACTTAGTCTTTGTACGCATTCATGATGATGATATTTATGCATAGTGTGATATGCATTATGATGATGATGCCATGTATGTAGAACATTATGCATGATAATTATTTGCATGAATTCCAAATTCCATATATGCACACCGGATCCTTTAACATGAGGATTATTATTATTTTTTTAAAGTAATTATTATAGACCATTATAAAGAAAGGTGTAAATATTGGAATGATTGTACGTGAGATTTGTATTCACCAAAGTGATCAAATCTGATTTTTCTTTTAATAATTCCATATTCATTACATTTTATTTTAGTTATTCGTTGATTGGATGATAAATGATAGTTATTTGTGTGTGGTAATTGAAGTTCTTTATTATAAGGCATTAAAGGATCATACCCAAAAGTTGATTATTTGTTCTTATAATTATTGGACATAATAGTTGACAGTGTAATAAGTACACTAATTGTTTTATTTATATATACAAAGATAGTAAATATTTCTAGTTAGTTCATATTTCATTGCCTAGAAAAGTCAATTTATTAGCATCATTATATTATTGTATGTTGTTGTATTACCCAAAGGAGAACATTGATATACATTGAGTGTTTAGATAGGAGTTATCTGAATCTATTTGATATCTTATTTATAGTTCAAAGCATTAATATATGAGCTTATATAATGTTTGTAGCTTCTATGAGTTCATTTGTCTTAGGTATTGTCAAGTTCAATGGACTAAACTATGGTGATTGGTCTCAGCAGATACACTTTCAGTTAGGTTGTATGAGTTTGGACCTTGCATTGATCATAGATAAAAAAACCCATAGAGATAACTGAGACCAGTACAGAAGAAAACAAGTCTTTTTATGAGGCTTGAGAAAGGTCTAACATGTTGAGGTTGAACTTGATGAGGATGACTTTGGCTGAAAATGTCAAACCATCTATGCCTAAGACAAGTGATGCAAAAGAATTTCTGATGAAAATTAAGGAATATTCTCATTCGGACATTACTGACAAGTCCATTGTGGGTAATTTAATGACTGAGTTGACCACTAAAAAAAATTTTTGTGGTCAAAACTCATTCATGATCATGTGACTGGAATGACAAATCTAGCAGCAAAGTTGAAATCAATGGAAATAGATGTGAGTGAATTTTATTTGGTACAGTTCATCATGAACTCACTTTCTCCTGAATTTGGTCAGTTCCAAGTGAATTATAACACTCTTAAGGAGAAATAGAATTTTCAAGAAATTAAGGCCATGTAGGTTCAAGACGAAGGGCGATTAAAGAAGGTGAATTATCACTTTCTCTCTCTCATTTCATGATGGAGCTAGTAGCAGCAAGGTTAAGTCGAATAAAAGCACAAGAAGGACAAAGCTTCATTGAAAACTCGTGAAGGCTGAATCTGTAACACCCCGGCTTTTATTAAGTCTTAATTAAGTGAGATTAAGGGTAATTGACCTTGGTTAGGATTTAATTCGGTTTGGGTGGATAAGTTTCTTCTGGTCAAATCCTTATGTGTGATGTGATCTAAGTGTGTATATATGTGTTCATTCTATGCTATGTGAATTACGTGTGCTTATTATGTGTCATGATAATTATGTGTATCTATGTGAGTGTTCATTGTATGTGGAGGAGTATGTTGGATGCATATATGAATTTTAATTGATATTTAAATGATGCATGAGGTTAGGAATGATGATATGAAATGTTTATATGAGTTACATTATGTTATTAGATAATGTTAGTGTTATATATTATTTACTTTATTTTATGTGCCTATGTGTGTATTTTAATTTATATTTAAATATTAGAAAAGTTATATGAGCATTATAGTATTATTTGAGATGTTTTAGAGTGTTTTGGTAATTTTTAAGTGATGGTGGGTTCCACGGTGACTCTTGACCTAGCCACTCTATATATAAACACTAGTAACCCTCTCCAATTGAGAAAAACACTCTTCTCCTTCTTCTGAGCCGCCATAGCCATCTTTCTCTCAAGAACTCCCTAAGCCATTGATACTCCAAACCACGAAACACTCATCAAACCTTACCAAATCCAGAAGATAAACTCATTCTTAATCCTCTCATCAAGCCGGAGCTTTTTACCGATTTCGTTTCTCCGTTAAGAGTCTCCGGTGTCACCGGACCGTTCGTGAGGCTAGAGAGAGAGAGGTTTCCAACGAGAGCAACGTCGGGAAAGGGTTTCTCTTTGCATATTTCGAAATTGTCTTCAAGAGGTAGTGGTTTAGGCATTCTACTTTCGTGCATATTAATGATGATTTTATGAAATTGATGTTATGGTTGCTTTTCCCATTAGGGTTCATGAAAGGGTTACATATTTGTGATATTATTTCAAAGAGAAAACGTTTTTATCGATTAAAAGTGTTGGGAAAGAGTTTCTATGAGTTATATGTGTTTTGAGAAAAGTTCTCTATCGATTGGATGTTTAATAATGGCTTTTTGGAGAGAAAACTATTGAAAATCGCGAAGTTCTGGGAACAAGACGACGCGCGACCGCCCAAGAGGCCAGAGACCGCCCCAGCGGTGTCGACGTCGCCCTAGCGGTCACCAGCCGCGCTAACGGCGGTCAAGGCACCGCTGCAGCAGTGAGCCTTCTCTGCGAGGCCGCTCTAGCGGCTAGAAGCCGCTCCAGCGGCAAGGCTCTGTGCGCGGGCCGCTCAAGCGACTGTAGACCGCCCTAGCGCTGGTCCTGCGTGTCTCTCACCCCCTCTTACGAAAATTGACATGTTTTGACCATTTTATGCTCCCTAATACGTTCTGCGACCTGTATATATACGATTTATGCATGATTTATATATGAGCTGTAATATATGTTTATATGTTATTATGATAAAAAAGTACAATTATATGATAGTATATGTTATGTATGATTCGTATATGTTCATTATGTAATGTTATGAGTTGTATGTATGCTTAAATGCTACGATGTAATGTTAAGTTATGATATTATGATATAGTGTTATGTACATGTTAAAGATTTAATGGAAAGTTAAAGTAAAGTACAGTAGCCTTCGGCATTAGAATGAGAGTTGTTAATGGAGGAATAACAACCTCGGCATTACAACCTCATTGTTAAGGGAAGGTGATATCCCCCTCTCCCCATAAGTTTAGGATGAGCTCATGCCTAGGGGTCGGTGTAGTGGAGGTTACAGGAGGGCGGACACAGGCCAAAGATTAATGCAAGATTAAAGTTTAAGAAGAGCTAAAGTTATATAGTGTGTTATGACATGTTCTTTTCCTTTATTGATATTTAGAAGCACATAGTACACTATACAGAGATCTTTAATTATGATATGTTATATGTATTAAATAAAATGAACAAGACGCACTTAGGTAAGACATCCTGGGAAAAGACTACTTTTAACTTATATATGAATTGAACTCATTCATATCTCACTTATTTCATAATTAAACCTGGGGCGGCTCCCTCTATTGAGATACATTATGTACTCACCCTATGTTTTCCCCCACCTTTTAGAGGATCCGATCGAGCAGGATATCAGAGCACACGAGGAGATCACGCAGACTTAGTTTATGATTTAATTCCTCAGATATCAGAGACATGTTTTATTCCTTTATGCAAATGCTATGATTTTATGCTTCCGCTGTATTTATTTAGTTATATTTTCAGAGACCGGACCTTTGTTAACCGGCAACTATTTATTTATCCGTATTTATTGTGGAGTCTCATAAGTCTCATTATCGGGCTATGGGACGACACATAGTATTTATTTCTTTGTGTTTGACTGTGTATGGGAAATTATTTATGGGTTGAATTCTTTTCTAAGTATTATTCAGTGTTAACTCATGATTATTATTATTATCGCTGTATTTATGCGCAAGACCCTTATTTTTAATTCTGCAAAACATTTACGAAAGATTTACTCCCACGTATTTTCCGCGTACGATATTTTAAATATAAAGATAAAACATGATAACAGGAGGTAACCCTTATGAAATAGCCTAAAATGACTTAAGCGTTAAGGGCTATCTAGTAGGGTGTTACAGAATACATAAGGAGCATATATGTTATTTCTGCAAAAAGGCTGAACATTTGAAGAAAGATTGTCTGAAAAGAAAGGTACTTATTATGTTTCAGTAGGTTTCGAATCAAATCTTATTGAAATTCCTTCTAATACTTGATGGTTAGATTCTGGTGCAACTACTCATGTGTCACATGTTATGCAGGAGTTCCTTTTGATCCAGCCCATAAGAGGAATTGAAAAGTTCTTGTATATGAGAAACAAAATGAAGGCATGAATGGAAGGAATTGGGACTTATAGATTGATCCTGAATAGGGGACATTGTCTAGATCTAGAAAAGTGTCTTTATGTTTCCGTATGTGCTAGGAATTTAATTTCTGTTGCAAAGTTGGACAGAGTAGGATTTAACTTTAGGGTTGGCAATAGATCTTTTTTATTGTATAAGTATATGTACTATTCTAGTTCTAGTACTTTAATTGATACCTTATATTGTTTCAATCTTGATATTAAATTTGTTGAATCATTGTTTCATGTTGAGCATAGTACTAGGTTAGGTCACATATCCAAAGAAATGATATTGAGGTTAGTGAAAAATGAAATCTTACCTCAATTAAATTTTGATGACCGAGAAGTATGTGTGGATTGCATTAAAAGGAAAGCAAATCAAAGATATTTCAAAGAGTCCTGCCACAAGAAGCAGTCAACTTCTTGAGTTGATACACAATGATATTTGTGTTCCATTTGATAATTCATCTTGGGTGGTGATAAGTATTTTATCACTTTTATTGATGAGTACTCACGATATTGTTAGCTATATTTGCTTCATGAAAAGTCACAAATAGTGGATGTCTCATTAATGAAGTTGAAAGGAAATTAGATAAAAAGGTAAAGATTGTGAGGTCAAATAGAGGTGGTGAATATTATGGTAGGTTCGCAGAAAGTGGGTAATGTAAGGGTCTATTTGCAAAATTACTTAAAAGTCGGGGCATATGTGCGCAATATACAATGCCCGGTAAACCACAACAAAATTATGTAGCTGAAAGGTGGAATCGTACTCTTATGGAAATAGTTAAGAGTAAGATTAATTATAGTAATATACCTTTATCTTTGTGGATGTATGCATTGAAATCTGCTCCGTATCTGCTGAACAGGATTATGGTAGGTTCCTTTTGTTGTATCACAGCCCCACAACATCCTAGAACAACAGATTAATATTCCAAACCCACAAGGTGAACGAATAGATGTTGAACCAACCGACAATGTGCAAGTCGTAAATGAGCAAATGGTGGATGAACCACAAGAAATAACCTTGCGTAGATCTGTAAGGGAAAGAAGATCTGCAATCTCAAATGACTATGTGGTTTACCCTTGAGCATGAGTGGGTATCATGGATACGTCCTTGTTGGGATGATCTGTATGATATGTATGCATATGTATAGTTATTTTGCTCTTATTGTTCAAACACTTGTGAGTTCAATTAAAGTTGTGTTTGTGCTCATTTTATTTGTTATCTACGTTATGTTATGTACATGTATTGTTTAGTGTGATAACATATTATATTTTAAATCAAATATTACAGTAAACTGTGATTAAATTAAAGGTCTTTGATTTGAATTGATTTGTGATACATGGAAGGAATATGTCGCTTATTGGTATGGACCGTCATGATTTAATTGATTCAATTTCAATTAAGGATGATGACTTAATTATTTCAATGAAAAGTGCGCTCTTATGGTTGTTGAATCTTCAAGTCGTCACATGGACCAAGTGGGAGATTGTAGGAATATTTAAATAAATATTCATAATTGTGGTCCATGTAATTAATAGGACTAACTCTAATAAAAGAGAGTAATGTGATGGTTGATACTCTTTAAATGTCTAATAGAATTAGTGAGGATATTATTTATTAAATAATTATTAAGTAAAAACTCTCTCCTCTCTCCCTTTATAAAAGATAGTGGAGTAACCTGCTATAAAAGATAGTGGAGTAACCTGCTAGAAGAGAGTTATCAACACATAACAAAATCATAATTTCTCTAACCATCAAGAGAATAGAGAAAAGAAGGAAGAGAGGGGGAAATAGGAAGATCAAGAAGAACATTGAAGCCATATCAAGTCATTGTCAAATGAATTCAGATAAGTTCTTCTACATCTCATTTAATGTGATAATCATGAATTTCAAGATCAATGTTATGAGTAGTTTCATAATAGAGTCTAGAAACTATAACTTACAACGTATTGTAAAGAAAGATGATTTTATCACATATGATGTATATTGTGTATAACATATCATATAAATTATGCATAATATGTAATATACGTCGTGCATATTGATGTGAGTGTTAACGGATAAAAAAAATTACAATAGTCTCTAGAAGTCAATTGTGCCAAATCCCAATGGTGAAGTTTACGTTACTTAAAGGCCTAATCAAAATAACTCAAGATTAGATGTACATTTGATGGTAGTTATAGAATCCATTTTAAAATAATAGACGTTTAAGATTTTATTTTTTTATATAAATTAAGATTATTCATATGTTTTTTAAATATTCATACATAAACCTTAAAAGATTATTATTTTAAAATTGGTGGAGTATCAATTTTTTGGAGCTTATGTTTTACTATAATATTTTGTAGATTCAACTTTGGCTAGGAAACTTTACAAATAAAAATGGGTGTATTAAATGATATTATAAAATATTTTATATTATAATCAAAATTGATTGGAAACTACTCTTTTTAGCTTTTCCAAAAATGTTGGAAATTGACGTTCTTTAAATTCTGATTATTTTTTAAATTTTATCAAAACCTACATAAAGTGATGAAAAAAGTAACCTTTTATAATGAAAAAATCTCAAACAAACACACTCCGGCACTCTAACTTTTCATCTTTAACCTATCAATATAGCATGTAAATGAAAATACCCATCAATTTATATTCAAGAAACCGTTCTGGCATTTTTCCATTTTTGGATGAGATTAATTGTGAATTTTTCAAATTTAAATATATTTACTTAAATTATTTTGATCTTAAAGAATGAGAATACAGCTCATAGTTGTGTAATGCTATATATGTGTGAGAGAGAGATCGAGAGTCACGGTTCACATATGTGTGATCCTTTCAAAGACTAATTTAACCAACAATTATAATTTTAAAAAATTGTATTGTTCAAATATAATAAGACTTATTCAATATAATTCTAGAGAGTTTCTTTATTCAATTGAAAACATGTTATTGATAGCTTATGATAATATGTGTGAGAATTATTTAAATAAATGATTACAATAATTATGTAAATAATTGTTGTCAACATGTTGAATGGGTGACCATGTTTAAATAAGCGTACTACTGTTATTTAAATAAATAAATAAAACATTAATAAAAAGACTCATTGAAGACATGGCTTGCAAAAGAAAAGTATTAAGAACCTATTTAGATCATAGCGTTTATAATTTTTTTTTAACATTTTAGAAGTTAAAAGTTATAATTTTTTTATTTGGTACTATAATTTATTGGGGATTTATTCGATACCCAATAAAATCCAATTGTGTGTTTAACCTATTAATATATGCTAAAATAAATATAATTTGGTACTAACAGAGCACGGTGGTCGCGGTCGTAGCCTTCCTAGACGTGTCTCATTCCCAATCGCACATCTTCTTCATCTCTCTCGCATAATGCGCTCTCTCTCTCTAGCGACAGGTTATGAATTGAGTTTTTTTCTTAAATTGATAAAGTTAGAGAGTATCAATATAAATTAAATTAATTTTTGAATAATACTAATCTAACATGTTATCAGTTATATAAATTTAAAAAATTTAAGTTAATTTTATCTATAAATCATGACAAATACATATGTTGGGTATTGGTACCCTATATTTTTCTGGGTACCGAATCAAAACCCTAATTTATTATTTTTTAGAAAATTATTTTACTATTTTTTGAAAAATTAAATATTATGAATTATTAATAAGTATTTTTTTAAATATTTATAAAACATATTTTTATTATTCTATATTTAAATATAAAATAATTTATTCATAAATTAATTTTTAAAAATTATTTTTACCTAACAAATTATTCAAAGTGGCCTTAAATAGTAATTCACCGACTTTTCCTTGTCAACACTTTTGTATCTTTCTAAAGTCTCCTAGACACTTAATTTTTTTTTTCCACGGTATCCCCAGCCCGGAAGGCTAAGGACTAATCCGTCGCGGATCTGAGCTTCATTTAAGGATTTGTCGCTGGCCAACGAGTTGCTGCATACGCAAGACGGAGATCGAAACCCCGACCCTTACTTAAGCGGACAAGTGAGCTAACTACTTGACCAACCCAAGTTGGTTTCCTAGACACTTAATTTTTTTTTTCTTTTGGTTTCCCAATGTATCTATCGGAAGTTCGGAACGGTTCCGATGACTAATCCCTCGTCGGTTTGTGCGTGCACCTCAAGGGTGGGACGGCTGGCCAAAGTCCTCCCTGCATACACACGATCCCGAGATCGAACCCAAAACTAGATGCTTAAGCAACCCAAGTCAGTACCACTTGTGCTGGGCTTTGGTTTCCTAGACACTTAATTATTATGCACAAATAATCAAATATCTTGTATATATGGTAGAAAAAAGAATCCATTCATGGACCCAGATTTGCGTGGATACAATTCATTTGGACCACAACCCCACTATTCCAGATGGAGGCATCATGATAAATATCAGAGGCAGCAAGCAGCATGGCCAGAATTAGTTTTTGTGATTTTTTAAAAATCAGTATAATAATTTTAAGAGGAGATAGAATAAATTTTATTAGACTTTAGAAGTCATCGTATTTAATCCTTAATTTTTAAATCATGTCGACTTTTCCTTCTCCCTAAGCAGCTTAAATTTCTTATTGAATAACCTGTTTAATCCTTCATGATTAATTTTGAGGACAATTTAGTTCTTTATGATTTAAAAGTGACAAAATAGTCCTTCAAAATTAATTTTATAGGACACTTTAAGTGACAATTTAATCTTGTATTAAAATTATGTTAACTGAGTTACAAATATGATATAACTTAGATGATATATCATACAATGTATCATACACATCACTACAACTCAATTAACAGAAATTTAACGGAGAGACTAAATTCTTATTTAATGTATCCTATAAAATTAATTTTAAGGAACTATTTTATCACTAAAGGACTAAATTATCTTCAAAATTATTCTTAAAGGACTAAATAAAATATTTACTAAATTTCTTATTTAAACACTTAAATAAGCTCTTATAATTTCACTAAGTTTTTATTTTATTTATTTATTTTTTTTGGTAAAGACTAAGTTTTTATTTGAATCATCAAAAAAAAAATTAAAATTAACTATTAAAATTTTCAAAAATTTCAATCAAATCATTTAACCCATTTACCATTTGAAAAAAAATCAAATTTAATATAACATTTTATATAATCTTACATTCCTACAAAAGTTTAACATTTTTCTAAAAAATGAATCCAATAACCAACAACTCGATTGAAAACTTTAGAAACTCCATTAAAAACTTTTAAATTATAAGAATTCAATAAAAAAATTGATAAAAATATGATGATCCACAAATTAATTATACTTGAAAAAAATATTTTTTTAACATGAATAAATAGGGCAAATTCCCAATGCTGGATGGAAGAGGGTAGATAGAGGGCATAATCATGATGCACAAGCGCAATATACGTGTGAAATATTTACAAGATAACTGTCAATTTATTATAATGTATAGTAGAAAAAAAATTGACAGCAAATAGTTATTTCTGGCAATGATTATGGCATTTTTCCTAAACACAATATTACTTGCAGTTACTTTTGGTAACTCTTTGAGTATGCGTGAATAGGAAACGGCCTTCTTCTAGGGCAATGGCTCTTGTGAGTCTCCCAAACGAGACAAATGGAGATATGCATCAGTCCCTGTGAGAATAAAGAACCAATGACAATGATTGCATCAGAAAACTTTTATTTGACCTCAAACAAGAAAAATTACAAAATAAAAATATTAATCGTAAGACACGATGCACATACAATGTAATTACACTGTCATCCAATCATATAATATCATATCAACAAATATGGTTTACTTTACACACTACTTAAAAAGTCATGCGAAATGAAAGAAATATGATTGGATAACAATGTAAAATCTTTTACACGGTCGGTGCATTATAAAGTATAATTAAATTCTAACTCTAACACAATAGCAAAGTAGAACCTCTCAACAACCTAATGACTAAATGAGTAATGACTCTAACACATAGGGGTGTAAAACATTCACTTGATAATTCAATAAAGGCACTAACTATTCTTCAACATGTTCAAAAGCTCTCAGGAACGTAAGAAGTAGCAATGAAAGTTTGACACAGTACAGTAGCATTTTACAAAGTTGCAACCATATCTCATATCTCAAAACCCCTCCTATGATGTACATGGAGAATAAGGCCAAGAAATCGCTAGCTCTAATCGCGACAGAAGTATAATATCAGAGTGACAAAAATTTTAAAAATATTGTTGATGAAATCAATATTACTGATAGTCTACTCACCATATCCTTCCATAGATATTATTTGAAGATCACCTCCAAAGTACCTAGCATACAAGCGGCTAATAGGTAGCCCATATCCATATCCAGCCATTGTCACATTATCAGCTACTCCAAGATCTGAATGTTCATCCAACGGGTTTCTGGCTGTACTATATAGATATGTAAAAATTTTCGGCAGACCACTTCTTCGAATTCCACCTCCCTCGTCCGAAACCTACAATGCCGTATAGACCAAATGCTTTAACAAAGCATCTTGATAATAGCATGTAAAAACTCCCAGCAATGGCCAGAGAAATCCGAGAAAAGAAAGGTAGACATAAAATTTGTTTACAACTGCAAAATATTAAGTACCTTTATAGTAACATCCTCTAATCCATCAGCAACTATTATCCTCACAGGAGGAGCGACTTTGTCGGAATCCATAAAACGCTCCTGGACAGCACGTAGCGAGTTCTTAACCAACTCAAATACCATCAGATGCAAGTGAGCTGGAACATACCTGTTGAGGAAATATACAGGAATTAAATAGAAACAGAACAAGTTATACGTTCTTAACTTAGTTACAATTTACAAATCCTAAAGAGATAACATTTTCTAGCACAAGAAACAAGACAAATGAACCTGAAATGAAAAGAATAAGGAGAGAGAATTAAGGTTTTAAAAGTTGTGTCAGCAAAATGAAGGACAGCAAAACAAAAGCAAATGGATTCATGCAAGTAAGAACTGTTTAACTCACGGAAATGTAAAATCCGGATCTCCATAAATATTGACATCAGGGGCACTGCCGTATTCACGACAACATATAGAACGTGCATCCTCACTGGCATTCCTTGCCACCTCTACAGGAGACATTTTTGTATGTATATAACCCACAGTGTGTGGAGGAGGATTAGGATTGTGCAACTCAACGTGTTGCCCTGAGCCCCCCAAAAATGTAAACACATACAACAACATTAGGGTTTATATTAGCAGCAAATGAACTGCTTATTCTTATAGAAAGCAGGGAGTGTTTTCTGAACTAACCAATAAGCATTCGGATTCCAATTCGTGACATGTAAAAGCGGTCAAGGAATTGGTGAATCTCATCAAGATCTTCATAAACAATCTTTGGATCCATACCTTTCTTCAACTGCTGAACACCCAAGGCCATTGTAGGTACAACATTGTTGTGCCTGACCTTGATGGCCTTGATCATTTCAGTGAATTCTTTTTCATCAGTCATATTCTTGATCTCAGGGAAGGATCTAAGATCTCGGAAAGAATCCAAGTACCAATCCTTAACCTTTAAACACAAAAATGTACCAAACGAGTTCAATAAACATATAAAACAAATCAAATTAATTTGCTTTTTAAGATAAGTACATCAAGTTCATCTAAACCAAGTTCTTCCCCCTCATTGCTAAATTCTCCTTAAAGCACACAATCACAACCTAACTTACCCCAAGAGCATCATCATAAACCAACATTATACGAGTCTAAAACTGACACTAAGCCACTATAATATCTACCAACATCAAGAATCATTGAACTCAATAGTAAGCAACTCCTCCATTTTGGAAGTAAATGCTGTCAAAGAAATAAAACATGTGACGAAGAATGTAAGTTGAGAACTAGTACTGTCTTAACATACAGTGATTAAACCACATACCCTTTATAGCAACCTTGAGAGAGAAAATGTTTAATGTCAAATTTTAAACTAGTTTAATTCTGCAAGACCTAAAATGTCAACAACCTTCGACCACTCCTCCTAAAAGTTCAAAATTTTTCATTGGAGTTGGTTCTTGATATGATATTTGAAGTTTGGTCCTTCCCAAGAAGCATGGTAGGATTGTTCTATCATGAAGCCCTTTGTGTAAAGGGAAATCACTCTTGCCCCATACCCTCTAATAGCTTAAGGTGTTTTTATTTTTATTTTTTAATTGTAAGTTCACATTATTTGACTAAAAACAGCTCTAAACATATTAACATAATACATAAATTACACACAGAAATATAATAAAACTGCCACATGCTAATATTCCAATTGCAATTTGCAAAGACTGTTTAACTCGACAAGATTATCCAAAAAGCATGACACACCAGACACTATACAAAGGAATCTACATTATTATAATTTAATGCTAATCACAACCTTTATTTATTATTAAAAGAAATACTAGCTTTTAGAAGCTAGTCAACTTCTAAAAATCCTAAGAATCATGACATTAAAATAATTGTAAGACACCAAATTCCCTTCCACAAAACCAGATAAGATCAAATAATCAGAGAAATATCCTCAAAGGCAAAAAGGAATGAAAACACCAGCACCACAAGTGAAAAAAAAAACAAATAACAACCCAAAATTCTACAGTCAAATGATAAAACAGAGAAAGTTAAAAGTTAAAACCACCGATTTGTTCCCTGTTCAAATTCTAGAGGACCAAATTGTCCATGTGTTAGAGAAAAAAAAATTCATTCTTCACTCTCCAGCCTTTACCCATTAAATTAATTTTTGAAAAAAAAAAAAAAGAAGATTTCATGACATGATATAGAAATATTCAGAATCCAATCAAGAGTTCCCATCCAGATAAATTATCCACTCTCGAATCTCAAGTTATAGTACAAGATTAGTGACTCTAACCTTAAGCTTTTAGGAGACGTGATTTCATAACACTCCCATTTTGAATTGCGAGAGATCTGGAATGAACTTTTACTGTGCTGATTGATTTCTATTTTCATCTATCATACTTTCTGTTTTCAGAATTATGTGAAAGAAATCTCCACAATATAGAAAACATGATTTTATTTTATTGTTTTCACTAGGCTCATTATTTCCTTCGCAAAACAAAATTAGATAAACAAAAAATGGAAACTGGGAATGAAAATGGTAACAAAATAGCACCTATGACCTAGTCTTAACAAACTACTTTGTCCCCCGAAATTTTGATCAAGATCAAATGGGTAATTTTGTAAAAGAAGAAATTATATATAAAAATATATTATATATATTACCTTCAAAATAGCAGGTTTTTGAGACAAACCATAGGGGAGATTCTCGAGTTCAATAGCCCTCCTTGCAATCCTAACGGGGAGCTCCTTGTGAAGGAACTGAGCAGAGATGAGCAAGTTCTTGTCAGTGGGTTTGGACCCGAATTCCATCATGTACTTCAAGCTCACCCCATTCTGCCTCATGCAACCCCATTTGTGAACCTCTTCAATCAAGCTCTTGGAGAATGACTCACACGCCTTCTTCGCCGCCATGGCTTCGAGGAGGAGGAGGAGGAGAAGGAGCCACCACCAACAGTTACGACACCACCAAAATCTGAGACTGAATTCGGACACCAACCAGCATGCAACCCAAGCACACTATTCAAAACTGACATAGATGGAAAAAAATTAAAAATAAAAAAAAAGGTAACAAAAGGGGGGAAAAAAAAAAGAAACCCCTTCACACAAAAAGGGATATGGAAAACTGGTACGCCCGAAATTAATGAGAGTGTGTGTATGTGTGGTAGGAGGGGCTTTTGTAGAGGGAGGAAAATGACAATAGTGTGAAGGGGTGGTTACAGTGAAAGAGAACCAGGGTTAGGATTTAACCAGATATCAGAGAGAGAGAGAGAGATACGGGAGAAAGTTCTATTTTTTTTTGTTTTTTCTCTTGCAACCGGTAAATTTGAAGGGAAAATGAGGTGGTTTATTAGTAGTATTTAATTTTCTTCACTCATGTGTACAACATTTTTATAATATGATCCGATCATCTATCGTTACATTAACAATGATTGTATTTTCTCTTTTTTATTATTTGAAAAAAGCTTAAATATCATTTTAGTCCACTAACTTCACATAAATTCTGATTTTGGTCCACTATTTTTAGATTTATCACATTTAGTCCACTACTAGCTTTCAAATTGTGAGCACTTTTGATCCACTATTAATCAATTGGTAAGTCAACAGACACGTCAGCAAAAGTCAACAGCCATGTCAGCAAAGTCAACTGACACGTCAGCAAAATCGATGTCATGTCAGCTAAGTCAACGTCCACGTCAACAAAGTCAGCGACTATGTCAGCAAAGTCAACTACCACGTCAGCATTGTTAAGTCCACGTCAGCACAGTAGACTAAAATTGACAATTTTTTAAAGCTAGTGGACTAAATGTGACAATTTTAAAGATAGTGGACTAAAACCAGAATTTGTATAAAGCTAGTGGACCAAAATGATATTTAAGCCTTTGCCTTTGAAAAATCATGTAAATATAGTATTTTGATTGGATGACAGTGTAAAATACCCTTTACACGGTCCGTGTATCAAAATTAAACTCTTATTATTATGTATTTTGTTATGAGTTTAATTATGATGCACTGACAGTATAAAAAATTTTACACAATCAATCAATCACATTCATTGATTTGTGTGACTTTCTAATTAATGTGTGGTTGAGTTAAAGACGTTTGCTGACGTGTCAATCTATGATTGAATGTCTGTGTAAAATTATTTGACACCAATAGTGGATTAAAATTAAAATCTTTTGTTATTTATTTTAAGAGTTTAATTATGGATTTTAATTTTGATACATTGGTCGTGTAAAGGTATTTTACACTGTTATCCAATCAAAACACTTCGTTTGTATGACTTTTCAGGTAGTAGAAAAAAAATATAATCATAATTAACATGACAACATATAATTGGATTACAGTGTAATAAAATTGTACATCTGTCATTGAATATGAAAATTAAATCCTTAATTATATTATATTAACTTTTTCTTTTGCAATATGTTGATATTATTAAATATTTTATTTATTTTTGATGAGGTGTGATGATTACACATATTTTGGAGTATTGATAAAAAAAATTCTAATAAAAAATAATATTTAAACCTGTTAAAGTGACATTCTATTGGCAGATTGATTCTCATTTTTACATTTATCTACCACATTCAATTTATAGTATTAATACTAATTTTTTATTAAGTAGCATTTTTATTGCTTTTAATTTTAGTTTTATATTTTTATTATTTTTATATGATTTTAATTTTATGTTTTTTATTTAATTTTGATTTGATCTAATAATTATATAAATTAAAATTAAATAGATGATTAATGAGATGAGATGATAGAAAAGTAGTTATTATTTTATCATTTATTCTATTATCTTTAATTTTTTATATAAAAAAACTACTTTAATAAGTGTGGATATTAAAGATAATTATTTTGGAAAAATTATTTTATATAATGGTATAAATAAAAAGAATTCCTAAAATAATTAATTTTTATTATTTACAATCAATAAAATAATTACATATTTTAATATAAATATAAAATTTAAAAATAATAAAATAAATCATAAATATTTTCTTCCCTTTCATTCTCATTAAATTTTTAATCAATTTAATTTATAATTTTTAAATTAAATAAAAAATTAATAAAAAATATGATGTAAGGAGCACTTTATTGCTCTACAAGGTGTCCTGGATGTTGTAGGATTTTCTTTCATTTTAGGATGAGCAAAAATCTCTGTGCATAATAAAAAAACTAATCAAATTAATTAATAGATTATATATAATATATAATATGTAATATACATAATATATATTATATTTTATACATATCATATTTAATATTTTATGCACAATATATATTATATATTGTAATATTATTTTTTATATAATATATGATATATGTTATGTGTAACATATAATATATATTGTTCATATTACATAATATTATGCATGATTTATTAATTATTTTTTATTATATATATAGCAATTTAAAAGAGGATGAGAACGTGCCAACTCTGATTGAAGGATATGATTCAGACACGTGTTATGATAAGCTCTAATAGGTATGGTGGATTGGTGGCTACGCCATGTTTTGGTTTTGGGCTCACTTTCATTTTCATTTTCACACACATGCCTAAAAATTGCTTTTCCTTTTCTTTCGCTTTCATCAATTCAATTGAGTGCTTGAGGTGCGGTTTAGTTTTCATTTTTATATTTTATTTTTGTTTTTTGTTTTTTCTGTATTTAAAATTTTGTAAATAAAATACTAAAAATAAATAAAATAATAAAATTACATTTTTTATTTTTAGTATTTACTTTACAAAATTTTGGAAAACAGATAAAACAGAAAATGAAAATAGAAATCAAACAGCACCTTAATTTTTAAAGATTTTATTTTTGTGGTAATTTTGAGAAATTTTAAAGTATATTATTAGAGAAAAAAATATTACGTATTTATGTTGAATTATTTGTGATTTAGCATTTCAATATGGAAAATTGTTGTTCTCTTCCACTTTTGTTATATTTTTCTTGTTTTTATTTTGGGCAAGATTATATTTTTCTTGTTTTAATGGACACGTAAGAATTTCACTTTCTTTCGTATGATGCCAAACAAATTCACGTGTCTTTTACTTTTTGTGAATATCTCCGTCAGTAGAATATATTTTTACCTTTTTTATTGGGTGGTAATAGTATTTGTTTTGTAAGTGTGACTCGATCGTTCATTAATTGTTAAATGTATCTACTCAGCATCATTAATGTGCTAAAAAAAGGAGTTTGATGATATTTAATAGGCTTTTACTTAGAAAGTGACTATGGATATTTGTTAAATAGGATTAGGATATTTATTTAAGTAGTAAAATTGAGAATATTTATTTTATAAAATATATTTTTATATTTTCAATATAAAAAATTTATTATTATATTTTAAAATTTATTAAAATTTATTATATTTTAGTGTTTCATTAATATTTTTGAGCTTAAATTTTTATTTGAAATATTTACTGAGGAGTATACTACGGTAATTAACTAAATATTTTTTATACAATTTACTATGGTAATAAACTAGATATTTAGACCACCTAGATAAAAATCATTAAGAATTCGTTTGATAGAAGAAGAAAATGGAGAGGAAGGAAACAAAAAGAAAAGAAATAGAGAGGAAAGAATTAGAATGGAAGTTTAACTTTCATTCATTTATTTGATTTAAAGGAAATAGAAATGAGAGATGTTAAAGAGAAATTAAATTTTTATTTTAGATTGAAAAGAAATTAGGAAAGTAATAAGTATTTATTAATATCAAATTCCATTCCCCCTTTAAAATAATGTACATATATAAAAGATTACTAAAAATATTTTTATATTTCAAAATAATAATAATAAGTAATAAAATCTAATAAATTAGATTATTATATATATTTTTATTTAAATAAAATATAATTGAAAATTTTTTGTTGAATAAGAAAAAACATGTTGATTATATCAAAAGGAAAGAGCTATAGCAATATAAATTTAATAAAAAATATTAAATAAAATATTATTAATAAATTTATTTAACAAAAATTTATTATAAAAACAGGGACAAATTAAAGGATGAGACAAATTAAATTTGTAAGAGGGATTTTGTTAGAGAGAGTGAAATAATAAAAGAGTATTAGTAGAAAATTAAAATAAAGTCAACTTCTCCTCCATTTCATTGCACTTATAGGGAAAAATTATTTTATATGGTGAGGAATCTCTCTTTCATTTCTCTTCCAACTTCTTTTTTACTTCTCTTGCAAATAAATAAGGAAAATATGTCTACTTCCTTCTCATCACTTCCTTCCCTCCTACTCACTTTCACTCAAACAAACATAAAAATCTAAATTTCATTTCTTTTTTGCTCAAATTAACTATAAATAATAAGTTAAGAAAACATAACATTACACATCAAATACCTAAATAACATTTCATGTCTAGAAAATTAAAATTAAGTGTTTTCATACAAGTCATCAAAAAAATTATAACATTTAATTTTAATGCATCCAATTATATATATTGACATATCAGTACAAATCTTTAACTTAATCACCAAATACTTAAAAGGTCAAACAAATTAATGGATCATAAAACTTTTTACACTGTGAGTGCATTAAAATTAAACTCAAAATTATATACATTTATCGTTGTTGTACATTTATATTGGCTATTGTTGATCAAGTATTTACGTTAAATTACTTTTAAGATGAAGTGATATATAAGTGGTGGTTGCATAACTTTTAACTTTCATATTCATGATATATCAAAAGATTATTTATTAGTTCATAGAAATATAATATAACTTACAAACCATATATTAAATTGCATATTTTCCACAGCACCTAAATAATATATTACATTGCATACTCGTGGAGTTTTTGAAAATGAATTAATGTCATCAATATTTTGTATTCTCTTTTCCTTGAGAGAAAAGGTAACTCAACTCAATAATTGATAAGGATAAGGATACTATGAACCCACGGGCCCCAACTTTGTACTATAATAATGAGGCAATATTTACCAGTTTTTAATCCTTTAGGAAATTATTCAAGTTTTTAGAAAACAAAGTAAAAATGAAATTGATGTTAGAAAAAAAAAGGTAAATATCTTAAAATAGCCTAATTTAGTTAAATTAAATTTTGTTATAAAGAATGTAAAATTCAAAAATATGTTTAGTTTCCATTTTCCTATTATATTTTTAGAAATTTGTAAAAGAAATACAGTAACTATTATATTATTCAGTTTGTAATATTTATTATTTTCAGTTAATTTTTTGTTTATAAAATTATAAAAAATTGAAAACAAAAACTGCAAACTATTGTCTCAAATCAAATGCAGTCTAAGGTAGCGTTTGTTTCATGAATGATACAATACAATATAGAAATACAAATACAGAACAATACAATACAGCTCAATACAATACAGAAAATTTTGTGTATTTTGTTTTGTGTTTGTTTGAGCATGTACAGAATCAATTTATCTTTGTATTTTTTTGTATTACTTTTTGTTTGATTCAAAGTACAATACTCATCAAATGAAAGGACATTGGGTGTGATTTTGAAAAATTAACAGGGATATATTTGGAACAATTTTTCATTAAAATTCCTGTATCTGTACCTGTATTTTGTGTATCTACCTTGAGAATGGACACAAAATACAGGAAAAATTTGTACAGATACAGACTGTCTTGTATTATATTTCCCTAAACAAACAAGTGACAGAAAGATCTGTATTGTATTTTCTATCATGTACAGCTCAAACAAACGCTACCTAACTGTTCTTAGAGTGCTTATCGATCATTCTTTCACCCTAAGTTTTTTTTTTTAAAAAAATGTAATTATTTACAGTTTAGTTAGATAGATAAAAATGAGAGGACTAGATTTGTGGGTTAGCTTACAGTGCTAAGAAAAAAAAGAGAAGCGATGCAATTGCAGCCTAGTGATTTTGTGGTCCTTACAGCACTGTGTGAGTCATCACTTCTATAATGCTTTGCTTTTCCACGTTATTAATGTAGAATGACATTATTCGGTGCCGAGTATTTTTTTTTATATTGTTAGTCAATTGTGTGTTTAACCTATTAATATATGTTAAATTAAATATAATTTGGTATCAACGGAGCACGGTGGTCGTGGTCGCAGCCTTCCTAGACGCGTCTCATTCCCAATCACACATCTTCTTCATCTCTCTCTCGCATATTGCGCTCTCTCTAGCGACAGATTATGAATTGAGTTTTTTTTTTCTTAAATTGATAATTTTAGAGAATATCAATATAAATTAAATTAATTTTTGAAGATTACTAACCTAACTGTTGAGATCACAGATGAGTGAAGAGAGAAATGAATTGTAATGAATGAATTGCATAATTGTGCATTGAGTTGAGAATGAATATACACTGGTTTATATAGTGCAGAGAGTTGCACAACGGAAGCTAAGAGAGACTAACAGATTCTAACAAACACAAATTAATACTAAGCTAATCTAATAACAGAATGTTGACATGGCTAACAGTTATATTTCTCTAGATACACATTGTATATATTATACTCTAACATTCCCCCTCAAACTTAGGGGACGCTCTGGGACACTAAGTTTGGACCGCAGCAGAGGAAACTGAGTGGATGAAATTGCCTTAGTGAGTATATCAGCTGTTTGATATTGAGAAGGAATGTGGCTTACTGCTATTTGCTTGCTGAGGACTTGTTCACACACAAAATGAAGATCCAGTTCAAAATGTTTTGATTTGCCATGTAGAATAGGATTAGCAGTGAGCATTACAGCACTTTGATTGTCACAGTAAATGGAGGGAATGAGCATAGGAGGAAGATGCAGTTCTGAGATCAAAGCTTTGAGCCACATGAGTTCAGTGACTGTTTGGGCTAGACTTCTATACTCTGCTTCTGTAGTGGATCTAGAGACCGCTTGTTGTTTTCTCGATGACCAACAGATTAAATTCTCACCAAGGTATATGCATAGGCCAGAGACAGACTTTCTATCATCAGGATCATTACCCCAATCCGCATCACATAATACATGAAGGTTGAGATTGCTTGCTGGTTTGATGCAGGGTCCATAGTTTAGAGTTCCTTTTAGGTACCTGAGGATTCTTTTGACTGCTTGCTAGTGAGATTGAAGAGGTTTGTGCATGAACTGGCATACTTTATTTACTGCAAATGATATTTTAGTCCGAGTTAGTGTTGTGTATTGTAGAGCTCCTACAATGGACCTGTAATGGGTTTCTTCTTCATAAGGTTCAGAACCTTCTTTACTTAATTTTAGACCACTTGTCATTGGAGTGGGACAGGGTTTGCAGTCAAGCATATTTGCTTTGGTGAGTAGATCTGTTATGTATTTGGACTAGCTGAGATGTAGTGCTCCATTTGTAGAGTGATGTGCTTCGATGCCTAAGAAATAGTGTAGAGGTCCTAACTCTTTTAGGGAAAAGGACTTGTCCAGAGTTTGAATGAGTGATGCAATAGCAGCTTGAGAAGTTCCAGTAATGATCACATCATCAACATAAACTAGAACATAGAGAGTAACAGTTGAGGTCACCTTAATGAAGAGGGAGGAGTCACACTTTGCTGATGAGAAACCAAGCTGATGTAGAGCTGTTTGTAGTTTGCTGAACCAAGCTCGAGGAGCTTGTTTCAAGCCATACAAGGCTTTGTTTAGTTTGCAAACTAGCTGTGAGTCACTTTGTGTAAAACCTTCAGGCTGCAACATATAAACTAATTCATTCATGTCACCGTTTAGGAAGGCATTGTTGAAGTCAATTTGGTGGATTGGCCATTGCTTCGTTACTGCAATTGTGAGGACAAGCCTGATGGTTGTAGACTTCACCACCGGGCTGAAGGTCTTATGGAAATCAAAACCTTCTTGCTGATGAAATCCTTTTGCTACTAGTCGAGCTTTGTGCTTGCTTATGGAGTCATCTGGGTTGTATTTGATTCTGAACACCCATTTACAGCCTATAGGTTGTCTGCTAGGTGGTAGAGTTACTAAGGTCCATGTGTTATTTTTCATGAGGGCAGCATACTCATCTTCCATTGCTGATTTCCACTGAGGTTCTAGTAAGGCTTTCTTTGCTGTTGATGGAGTTAAATTGGCTACCAAAGCTTTGGGTTTGAATACACCAGCTTTGGCTCTAGTTGTCATTGTATGCGTGTTCTGAGGAGGGATTGTATCTGCTGCTGGAACTGGTGAATTTGGTGCTGAATTTACTTGAGGTTGTTCAGTACAGAGGTCTGGGCCAGTTTCTGATGTTGTATGTTGCCTGTCATTGTTAGTAGCAGTAGGTAAAGTATTGGCAGGTATGTTATTGTTAGAAGAAACTGCAATAGGGGCATTCATAGAGGGTGGATGATATATTGGAATGGAGGCTACTGTATTGTGCTCTTGTGAGTGACTCATAGAAGATGTTGTATTCTCAAACAGATCTGAATATGGAAAGTAATTTTCATTGAACTTCACATGTCTAGATACAATGATTTTCTTGGATTTTGTGAGACATAGATACCCTTTGTGCTTGGTAGAATAGCTTAAGAAGAGACATAGATCTGATTTGAAATCAAGTTTGTGCTTATTGAAAGGTCTAAGTAGTGGAAAACAAGCACAACCAAAAACCTTTAAGGTGTTGTATGAAGGCTATTTGTTGTAAAGAACATAAAATGGAGTTTGAAATTTGAGATTGGGTGTGGGTAGGAGATTAACTAATTGAGTAGCAGTGAGGGAAGCTTTTCCCCAAAGAGAGATTGGTAATTTGGCTCTAGCAAGTAGTGTGAGGCCAGTTTCTGTGAGATATCTGTGTTTTCTCTCGGCTATGTCGTTCTGCTCATGTGTATATGTACATGAAAGTCTATGAATAATGCCATGTTGGTTTAGAGTTTTTTCAAATGATAAATACTCTTTTGCATTGTCTGTTTGGAGTGATTTTATACAAGTATTGAATTGTTTCTCAGCAAATTGCTTGAAATGAATGAAGGTTTGAAGAGCTTGAGACTTTTGATTGATAAGGTAAATCCATGTGTATTTAGAATAAGCATCAATGTAAGATATGTAGTATCTAGCACCACATGAGGCTGGGACAGGAGCTGGACCCCAAATGTCAGAGCAAATAAGTTGCAGAGGGGATGTGTAAACTGTTGCAGATTCAAGAAAGGGCATTTGATGAGACTTGCCATAATAACAAGATTGACAAACGAAATCAGCTTTATTAATATCAACTGGAAGTTTACAATCATTGAGTACATGTTGTAATACTTTGAGTGAGGGATGACCTAGTCTATCATGCCAAGTGACAAGATTTACAGTTGATTTATTTAAAGAAATAGCTGTATTGTATGCTAGAGGTGTTGATACATCAGTACTAGATGAACTATTTGATCTTTGAAGTGGTGTTGAGTGAGGTTCCAAGTCTGGAAAGTAATAGAGACATTTTTCAGCTTTGCCTAGGAGTAGTGTTTCCTGGTCCTGAGATTTCATAGCACAGTGTTTAGCATGAAACTCAAAGAAGACATCATGATCATTACAAAACTGCCATACACTTAGAAGATTTTTGGTTAAGTCAGGCACATGTAGAAGATTGTGTAGAGAAAATGATTTGTTTGAGGATTTAGAAACAAGATTAGAATGCCCTATGTGCAAGATTCTCATACCTGAGCCATTACCTACTTGAACCTTTTCATAGCCTTCGTAAGCTGATTTTGTGCTGAATACTGATGGATCTGGTGTAAGGTGATTTGTTGCTCCAGTGTCAGTGTACCAAATTGGATCATAAATTGTGGAAGGAGTTGCAATTTCAGCAGTATTAACTGTTTGCTCATAGCTTGGAAAAGATGTGAAGTATGCTTGAGGAGCAGCGGGAGCTGGAGGAGGTAATTCTGGTTTGAGTAATTCTGTTTCTGGAAGTTTGGATTGAAGCAATGATAGCATTCCGAGGCTGAGTGATTTGTTCTTCCACAAAGTTGGCATGCAATTCTTTGAGCATATACTTGAGTTCTTCCACCATTGTTGAAGCCACGACCTCTATTTCCTCTGTAGTTGCCTCTGGAGTTGCCTCGATAGGTTCCTCTTCCTCTGATGTATTGATAACTTCTGCCTGCACTTGTGTTTTGATGAAAATTGGCCTGAATTGAGCCACTGAAGGTGTTCGTTGGAACCTCAGAATTTACTGCATTGTCCATTCTTGATTCAACTGCTAAGAGTAACGCTTCAACTTCGTCCACTATGTATATATGGATCTAAGCGGGATATGATGGAGGTTACTACAGGACTGTAGTCAGAAGGCAATCCATCTAGTATCAATTCAATGTGTTCTTCAGTTGATACGTGACAACCTACCATTTCTAACTGATTTATGACTTTCTTTAGATCTAAGAAGTATGCAGTCATAGTTCCTTGCTTTTTTAATAGATCTGACGTGTGTTTTGAGCTGCCTTATCTTGGCTCGTGTTTGACTTGCAAAGAATTTCACAATTTTCTCCCAGATCTGGTATGAGAAAACGCATCCTACCATTCTTATCTTGACTGGTTCAGTGATGGAAGCAAGAAGCCAATATTTGAGAAGATTATCTTGTCTTTCCCAATTTGTGAATTCAGTGGTGTATTTTCCAGATTCTGCATCTTCATTGGAGGCGTACATAGTTGGAATCTTTTCTTTGTCAAGGTGATGACTGAGATTGTGCCATCGGATTGTTGCTGAAGCTTCTTGTTCCATAGAGAATAGTTGCAATCATTGAGTTTGATCGATACAGGATTTGAGAATGTGAATGGAGTGAAATCAGTTGAAGATCCTGTTGAGGATCCTGGAGATGAAGTGTTGGAGATTGGCTCTGCCATTTTTGCAGAGTGTAAAAACAAATTTCAGGATCAAGAACTAGCTCTTGATACCATGTTGAGATCACAGATGAGTGAAGAGAGAAATGAATTATAATGAATGAATTGCATAATTGTGCATTGAGTTGAGAATGAATATACACTGGTTCATATAGTGCAGAGAGTTGCACAATGGAAGCTAAGAGAGACTAACAGATTCTAACAAACACAAACTAATACTGGGCTAATCTAATAACAGAATGCTGACATGGCTAACAACTATATATCTCTAGATACACATTGTATATATTATACTCTAACACTAACAGATTATCAGTTAAATAAATTTAAAAAATTTAAGTTAATTTTATCTATAAACCATGACACATACATGTATTGGGTATCAGTACCTGGATATCGAATCAAAATCCTATATATATATATATATTGTAATATTTGTTGTACAAAAGAAATACGTCAAATTAGTATATATCCAATATGTGTTATACATAATATGTAATGTTTGTCATATATATAGTACATGTACGTATGACACATATTATATGTTATGTATAACATATTAGTTTGACGTATTTCTGTTGTACAACCAACATTATTGATATATATATATATATATATATATATATATATATGAAAAATGCACAATAAAAAATCAACTAAAACAATTATTAGACTGTGCATAACATATAATATAATATGTACAATGTATATTTTATTATGCACACCACATATGACATGTTGTGCATAACATATTGCATACTGCAACAACATCTTTATTTACAGTATATGATACATTATGTGCATAATTTGTGATATAGATTGTGTATAACATCTAATATATGTTGTGCACATTATATAATACTTGTACGTTGTGCATAATATATTGCTTGTTTAGACTATTTTTTTTATTGTACATATAAAATTGTTCATATATAAAAAGATGAATAAAAATATATGAAATATTTAAAAAAAAATAGACTGAGTTTTTATTTAAAAAGAAATAATGTGAAAGTAGAGCATATAAATATAGAAAAAGAATAAATAAAAAAGGAGGATTGTAATGGTTCATATAATAGATTATATTGTTTTTTAATTTTTAATTTTAAAGTCTAATATATGACTATCTTTTGATATTCATACTTATTAAGATAGTTATATTTTTAAGTGAATATAAAAAATAAAAATTATAAAATAAATAATAACTGTTTTTTGATATCATAATCTTATTAACTATCTATATAATTTATATAATTATTAAATTAAAATAAAATAAAATAAAAACAATAAAAATACCACTCACTACCGATAAGATGCCAGTATAACAAATAGACATATACCTGTGATTGTGAGGTGGAAGTGTATTAAGAACACGGTACTGTGATAGTAGCCCTCAGTTTCCTGGGATGTGGTCCTCAATTTCCACCACTACTACAAAAAAAAGTCCTTAAATTTCTTCTTAATTATTATCCTGCAAAACAAATTCAATGTGAGTTCAGAAACGTGAAGTCATTGCCCTTTATTTAAGGTGAGATGGACGATGATGTAAAAGCAAAACAAGAGGACAACTTGGTCCTCAATTTGTTATTTGGACATCTAGAAAAATTTATAATGATTCTCGTACAATAGAAATACATCCAATAAATATTCAATATATACTATACATGATATGGAATGTGTGCTATTTGTATAGCACACGTACGTATAACACACATCACATATCATGTATAGCACATATTGAATATTTATTAAACGTATTTCTGTTGTACACGTAACATTATTGCTAGAAAAATAGATGATTATAGATATTTATTATAATCTAAAAATAAATAAAAAATTAATATAAAAAATTGATGAGAATATAGAAAAATAAATGATGATAGATTGAATACAAAATATAATATAATGAATATTAAAATAATATTTCTCCAACAATAATCAATTGAGTTGGCCACTAGTCTAGTTGTCCATAATTCATAATGAGAGGACAACTTATTAGAAGCAGAATTCTTGGTTATTATTAACTTGTTAATAATTTCATGCTTTGATTATCCACATATATAAGGCGAAAATTGCATATTTAATTGGGAGAGGGAACAAGGATGATTGGGCAATACCTCATCGCATGCTTTCCATCTAATATATATGTTGGTAAATCTATCAAATGTGCATTATCATTATACATTAAGAGTCCGGTTGGTTTAGATTTTAGTAAAATTGTTTTTAAAATGATTGATATTGAAAGAATTGCGTTTAAAATAATTGATGTAGAAAAAATTAATTTGTGTTTAGAAAAAAATGTTAAAAAGTGGATTTGAGATGATTGTTGTGAGATAGTAGAAGTAAAAGCTAATAGTTTTAGCTTCCATTAGAATCAATTATTTTCAAAATAATGCACTTTTTCTAAAAGCAAAATGTGAAAACAAACACATTTACTTTTTTCGAACCCAATTTTTTGTAACGCAACGTGATTTTCAGCTACAACCAAACAGGCAGTAAGTGTTTGAACACACTCTCGTATATTTATACATCTCTTCTAATACACAATGACTCTCTTTCAGTGACTCTAAAATTGAAGTGAACAAAAAATTAATAATTTTGTTCACTGAGTCACTATGACTGTTACTGAGTCACTGTAACCCTCGCACCAAACACTTGACAGAGTCAATTTTTTCACTGACTCCCTGAATCTGATTTCAGAGTCAGAAAAAATAAACGTTGTCTAATTCTTTAATGTACTAAACAATTTAAAATAATATATAGTTAATATAAAATGCAGGGAGTATCTGTCACAGCTAATAAGTTTACCTCTCAACGAAACAATTATAAAATCTGTTAATTGATAGATGTGTCTACTTAGTTAGTTTTGGTTTGTTATTTTCGGTTTTGAGCTTGTTAGTTACCGGCTGTCTTCATTGCTCTTTTATTCTCTTGTAAATCTATATATATATATGCTTGAATGAATGAGGTAGAAGCAGCTAAGCTTCAATTTTCTCTTCTCTCCTCTATCTCTTTTTGTTTCTGCAATTCTCTGCTTACATCAAGGATCCATGGCAGAGAAATTGAGAATTATCAGTATCATAGAATTATAGTTCGTTTGAATATATTGATTTATAACTTATTCTAACTTTGGATTATCAAAAGTTATATTATTTATGTTTAGATCAAATTCAGTTAAAAACTTTTAACTTTTTTAAAAGTTGTTTAGAAACTTTTCAAGAAGTTAATATAAAATGTTTTTATTTATTAAAAAAAAGTTTCTTTTAGCTCACAGTCCCGTCATTAAGACAAAACACATAATCTGATTTTGTCGGTTTGGAAACTAGCATCAGTGTAACCCTTTACAACTAGTTCTTCCTCACCTCCATATATCAAGAATCAATCCTTAGTTCTTCTCAAGTACTTAAGGATATTCTTGATGACTGTCCAGTGACTATCACCAGGATCTGACTGGTATCTGCTCGTCATGCTCAAAGCATACGAGACATCTGGTCGTGTACTTAACATAACATACATGATAGATCCAATTGCAGATGCATATGGAATCTTACTCATCCGATCTCTATCGGTTTGAGAAAGGGGATATTGGGCCTTTGAGAGTGTCACACCATGTGACATAGGCAAGAACCCTTTCTTTGACTCATGCATCTTAAAGCGTCTTAACACTTTGTTTATGTATGTACTTTGGTTTAGGACAAGCAATCTGTTTGATCTATCTCTACAGATCCTTACACCCAATATGTAAGTAGCTTTGCCTAAGTCCTTCATTGAAAAACAGTTCCCAAGCCAAGTCTTAATAGACTGTAATGTCGGGATGTCATTTCCAATGAGTAGTATGTCAACCACATACAAGACCAGAAATGCAACTGTGCTCCCACTAACCTTCTAGTAAACACAAGGTTCATCTTCGTTCTTAACGAATCCAAACTGTCTCACAGTCTCATCAAAACGAAGATTCCAATTCCTAGAAGCTTGCTTCAATCCATAGATTGATCGCTGTATCTTGCATACTTTTGCAGCAACGTCTTTGGTGTCAAAACCTTCGGGTTGTGTCATGTACACATCCTCAAGGAGATTTCCATTAAGAAAAGCAGTATTGACATCCATCTGCCATATCTCATAATCATAGTATGCAGCGATAGCAAGTAAAATCCGAATGGATTTAAGCATAGCGACAGGTGAAAAAGTTTCATCATAGTCTACACCATGAGTTTGCTTGAAACCATTTGCAACCAATCTTGCTTTAAAGGTAATCACATTACCATCCATGTCAGTTTTCTTCTTGAAAACCCACTTACAACCTATGGGTTTTACCCCTTCAGGTTGATCAACCAAGGTCCACACCTGGTTAGTGTACATGGAATCCATTTCAGATTTCATGGCTTATAGCCACTTTTCAGAATCAGGCCCAGTAATGGCCTCCTGATAGGTGACAGGCTCATCTTGATCCATGAGCAGAACATCACCCTTCTGAGTCATGAGAAATCTATATCTCTCAAGTGGGTGACGTGTTCTGTCTGACCTACGTGGTTCTTGTGTTACTTGAGCAGACTCTTGTACTACAACAACTTGTGTACTATGCTCTTGTTCCACCTCCGGTAAAGTTTCTTCTTGTGGTTGAAGTATTTCTTCAATTTCTACTTTGCTCTCACTGGCTCCAATGAATTCCTTCTCAAGGAATACACCAGTTCACGCAACAAACACTTTGTTGTCAGATTAGTTGTAGAAATAGTATCTCATGATTTCTTTAGAATACCCCACAAAGAAGCACTTTTCCGATTTAGGTTCAAGCTTACTAGACACCTGACGTTTCACATAAGCTTCACAACCCCAAATCTTCATAAAAGACATACTGGGTCGTCTACCAGTCCACATCTCATATGGTGTCTTTTCTACCCACTACTAGAAACTCTCGGAATATCGACGGATTTTATCGACGGATACCCTTAATATCCGTCGATGAATCACTGTATCGACGGATGTATCGACGGATAGTCCCCCACGATTACTTGCTAGTCGGAATTCAAGTATCGACGGATATAACCAAAAAATCCGTCGATATGTTACCGATGAATATATCCGTCGACATCCGTCGATAGTATTGACGGATGTATCGGCGGATATATCCCTCGATAATGTTATTTTAAAAAAATATGAAATTATTAAATATTTGTATCGGCGGATATGTATCCGTCGATAATTTGTTTTTCCAACAAAAAAAAATAAAAAAAATAATTTCATTATCGGCGGATACGTCCGTCGATAACAGTAACCGAAAATAATTTTTTTTTAAATATCTGAATTAATAATATTTAAACTAAATCAAAATTTATAACAAAATAGTAATAATCTCCATAAATAAAACTAGAGTGAAGTACCAAATTAACCCCCGAAAGATTTTGTCAGCGACAAAATCACCCCCAAAACATTTTAATGACAAAATAGCCCCCCAATGATGTTTAACGTTTGACAAAAGACACCCACCGTGAACTTTCTTCAACGGACGTTAACTACAGTGATGAGATGGAACACACAGTGCCACTGTGGATATTTCTATACAATCAAAATCCATAATTAGTGTCTCTTTCCCCCAAATTTATGAATTGAAACCCTAATTAGTGTCTTTTTTAGGGAGAATGAGGGAGAGATTAGAAGATGATTTAGGGTTTCAATTCATAAATTTGAGGAAAGAGACACTAATTAGATATTTTGATTGTATAGAAATATCCAAGGTGACACTGTGTATTCTACCTCATCACTGTAGTTAACATCCGTTAAAGAAAGTTCACGATGGGTGTCTTTTGTCAAACGTTAAACATCATTGGGGGGCTATTTTGTCGTTAAAATGTTTTGGGGGTGATTTTGTCAGCGACAAAATCTTTCGGGGGTTAATTTGGTACTTCACTCATAAAACTATAATGAAATATCATAATGTATATATTAATCAATATTTACAAAATAGATAAAATCCAAACACTATATAAGTCAAGTCATAAAAAATCCAAAACGTAATGTCTGAACATCCAAAACATAAATGATAAAAAAAAGTCATACAAAATCCATCGTATCAATGTCACAATCATCACCACCATCACCAGCATCATCTCTGGATGCATCCGGCTGAGTAGGAGGAGTTTGGGCAAGAGGAGATCGAGGAGTCGGTGTGTGGGCAGGGGCGGCAGCAGCAGGCTGAGGTGGTGTAGAATAAGAGGGCTAAGGAGCAGGCGGTGTCGTCTGGGCAGCGGCGGCAGCAGCAGCAGCAGAAAGTGGATGTGGTGTAGAATATACGGGATGTGGATAGCCTGGATGATATGAAGGTGGAGGAGGAGGCCAGAATGCAGGGGGATAAGGCGGAGGCGGATGATGATACTGTGGGGGAGTGGGAGGGAAGGGTGATGGCTAAGAAGGTGGTGGTGGTGCAGAGACGCCAGCAGCAGCCGATGATGACCCTCCAGCAGCAAACATCCCGTAATACTGGGACATCTGCTCTCTAATCTGCCTACTGACCTCCGTAGCAATCTCCTGTTGTCGGGCGGTCCGCTCCTGCTCAAGCTGCGCCTGCAGCACCTCGACCCGGGTCTGTAGCTCAAGGTTCAGATTGTGAACCCGGTCACGGACCTCAGCGTCGCTGCTCTCCCTTGAGGCTGCTGGTGCTGTTGCAGCAGATGTGTGGGAGGAACAGGCAATGGGGTTCGCAACCGCGCCCCGCCCGTATATGCGGCCCTTGTAAGGGCCGCCCACAACCTCGGCCCACACCGCCTCCTCATCGACGGGTGGGACGGACTCACCGGGCTGTGATGCCTCTACCAGCTGGGTGCGGACCTCATTCAAGCGGCGCGTATAATCATCCTACAATGAGAAGAATACATAATCATTTTAAATGGAATACATAATCATATTAATTGAATACATTTATACAACTATGATGAAATCACTTACATGAGTGCGCTGCGACCGCTCGTCTACCTACGTCGTCTTGTCGCCCTTCCTGGTGTGCGTCTCCCTGAACAACTCCTCCTGCGTGGGTGGTCTCTTCAACCTCTGCTCCTGTAAGTTTAAAACAATTGAACAAAACATTAATTAATCAATTCATATATAAGAAACATAAAATTAAATGTATTGCAAATATTACGTACCAGCCGTCTCTTAGTGGAGTCCACAGTAGCGGATCCACCACAGTGAAGGGAGCTACCCCTCAATGAAGCCCTGCTAGCCTTGGCCTTCTCCGACTTGGCCTTAAACCTCGGAGAAGACCAATACTCCTACAGCACACGGTGGTGGGCATCTGACATCCACTTGTGATCCTTGTCCTTGCCATTACGGATCCATAAGTACATATCACCGAGCCTCTTAGCTGCCCGATGGCAGAAGACACGGTACAGTGCTGGATCATCGGCAGGACTAATGGTGAAGTGAGACTACAATATATAGACAAATTTAATTTGTTAGTTACCACAACATAATTAATTACTAATTACTAAAATTGAAGAGTTCATATTACCTTCCACTCCTGATACCATCGTCGCCTCTCCTCCTCGGTCAACTTCGAGAAATACTCGATCGGCCTATGATACATCTTCTGTATTGTGGTCGTGATCTAATGAGTGCTGAGGGTGGCAGGCACAAAACTACATTGTTATAAAGAATTAGTTTCCATTTTATATAATAATCACTTTTACATATTTTATTTATAAAAGATTGACATTTATAACATCTTAAATCATATACCTTAGACCGGATGGATCCGGTCTGATGGAGGGGAGAAGACGTGTATCTGAAGCTGCTGATGCAATTTCGACCGGCACCTCATTACTGCCACCAATGTCATGTGGGGAGGCAGTAATGGGTGATGACGGTCCCCCAGCAGCAGATGGTGATGGTGATGGTACTGGCTCATAGTCTGGGTCCTCCTCCGTCTCTGGCCTCGGGTCACGACCAGGGATGTCATACAACTCAACACCCCTCGATCGATAACCACGTGCTTGGGCGGCCATCTTCCTCCGCCCTCGATCTCCTCGGCCTCTGCCCCTACCCCTATCATCTGCCATATATATTCAGAACAATACAAGTTACTTTTCATTAATTAAAGTGTTTGACAAAGTATCTTAAAATGCGGTAGTGTTATTTGAAAACAAATTGAATTGTTAAAAACCATTTATTCAGAAAGTTGTGGACTGTCTTCACTCTCGTCTTCTGTATCGTCACTGTCAAGTTCATCTTCTTCTTCGTCACTACCTTCAGTGGAGTCATCACCCTGACTTGTTATGTTTTGGTGAGACATGTTAATAATGTCATCTTCACCGGTATCATCATGTAAAGTAGCAGGGACTCCTGTATCTACAACCACCCTTGGAGCACATGTAACTTCGACTTGGTAAGCTATTTCATCCACATCATCACTTTCAACTCTGCCCCTAGGTTTGGTCGTGAAAACAACCAACCACTTATTCTTGCACTTCCCTGGATACCTTGTGCAATACACTTGCCGAGCATTCTGTGCAATGATGAAAGGATCATATGCACTAAATCGTCGTGTATGGTTAACCTCAATTATGTCGTAATCAGCGTGCTTGCGTGTTCCATCAGGATGTCTAGGATCATACCACTCACAGCTAAACAAGACAACCTTCTTTGGCGTTGGGTCCTCACCAACATATTCCAACTCTAAGACTTGTCTGAGTACCCCGTACCAATTATTCTCCCCTGTTCCAGCATCCCCTCGAACGCATACTCCACTATTATACGTGGTCTTCTCACGACCCCAGTCTAGGGTGTGAAATTTATAACCATTCACATGGAAAATTGGCCACGAAATTGTTACATTGGTGGGACCCCAAGCTAAGCTTTTTATATGAGGATTTGTGACATTATTGTCATGATTGAGCACCTACATACGTAGAGAACAAAGAGAATAGAAGGGAAAATATTGAATTTTATGTTAAGATAAATCAAAGACTAATAGTACGAAGATTATAAACTTACGAACGAGTTGAACCATTGAGGGAATTGGTCAAGCGTATGATTCTGAATGGTTTGTTCAAAATATCTGTTGACATTAAGTAGAAATTAAAGATTTTTAATGACAACATTCACTACTATGTACAAAAACATTATTGAAATGATGAATTAGATATGTCACTTACGTTCTATAAGTGTCCACCTCATCACAGTTGATGAGAACATGTAGGTGCGCTGCATGCTTTTCTCTATCATTCAGCCAATAGTTTGTGGGTTTACCAGCACCACGTCCAGGTTGATTAAACACAGACAAAGTAGGCGGATATGAAGTTTCACCTCCATCATCATTGCGGCCTACTGCTGTTCTTTTCGAATGAACATGTGGCTCAAAATAAAATGAATAGAAGAAAGACGTTTCCTTTGATAAATAAGCTTCACATATTGACCCTTCAACACGAGCTTGATTCTTGACAGTTCTCTTAAAGGTCCCAATATTTCTTTCAAAGGGGTACATCCATCTATATTGAACCGGCCCACATACTTTCGCTTCATAAGCCAAGTGCACAGGTAAATGTTCCATTGAGTCAAAAAAAGAGGGGGGAAATATTCGTTCCAACTTGCACAAAATTACAGAAATATTTTGCTCCATTACTTCCAAATCATGGGACCTCAGTGTGGTAGAACACAAATCACGAAAGAACAAACTAAGCTCGGTCAATGGTTTCCACACATGTAAAGGTAACTCTCGAAAGACAACTGGAAGCAAACACTCCATAAACACATGACAATCATGACTTTTCATCCCATGGAACTTTCCATGCGCAAGATCTACACACCTACGGAGGTTGGAAGCATATCCATCTGGCATTCTCAAATCTTGCACTCATTTACACACGGATTACCTCTGCGCAGGATTTAAAACATAGCTTGCCTTCGGCTTAACAACGCGACCATCACGTGTCTCTTGTAAATGTAGCTCTGGTCGTCGACAGTACTCTGGTAAGTCTACTCTTGCCTTGAGATTATCCTTAGTCTTGTCACTGTCCATAACAGTATTCATGATGTTATCACAAACATTCTTCTCAACATGCATAACATCTAGACAGTGACGAACAAGATTATATTTCCAATAGGGTAACTCCCAGAATATGCTATGCTTAGTCCAGTTATGGTCCACACCATAACCTGGAAACTTGATTACTTTACCCAATTCGGTTATCTTAGGCAGATTTTTAACTCTGTCCCAGACCTGTCTTCCAGTAAGCCTAACAAGTGGTTCTTCATGTTCAACACAGTTTCGCTTAAACCCATACCTGTTATTCCTAAATGCATGATCATTTGGCAAGAATCTCCTATGACAATCAAACCATGAGTTCTTGCCGCCATTCTTAAGTGTGAAGGATTTTGTATCCTCCATGCAAATAGGGCAAGCTAGCTTCCCCTGTGTCATCCACCCAGACAACATACCATAAGCAGGAAAGTCATTAATCGTCCACATCAGAGCGGCTCTTAGCATGAAATTTTCTTTGGTGGCCACATCATAGGTCAAGACCCTATTGTGCCACAACTGCTTCAATTCATCTATGAGTGGTTGGAGAAAAACATCAATTTTAGCTTTTGGATTATCAGAGCCAGGAATTACACATGTTAAAAACATGTACGGATTTTTCATGGACATCTCAGGAGGTAGGTTGTAAGGGGTAATAACAACAGGCCAATAAGAATAAGGCTTGTTAAATAAGTTATTTGGCATGAACCCACATGAGCAAAGCCCTAATCTAACATTCCGCGGATCATTTGCAAATTGAGGGTGACACCTATCAAAATGCCTCCAAGCTTCACCATGAGAGGGATGCGTCATTATCCCGTCACTTCTCCTATTCTCATAATGCCACCTCATGTGAGGTGCAGAGCTCATAGAGGCATACAAGCGTTTTAACCTAGGGATTAGGGGAAGATAGTGCATCCTTTTGTTGGGAATATGCTTATACCTCCCATTACCCGCTCTTCTAGGTTTGAACCTGGGGGCATGGCAGAATTTACATTCAACTAATTCAATATCCTCCTTATAGTACAACATGCAACCGTTCATGCAACAATCAATTTTCTCTGATTTCAACCCAAGTTTTGAAACTAACTTTTTTGCCCTATAATAGTCCCTAGGAATTGCATCTGGTCGTGGATTAGCATCACCCACGATTATCACTGCCCCAATTTAAATTACGATCCCCATATTGTTCACCATCAAACCCACTTGAACTACCTCCGACAAACTTATCCTGCTGTACTGACTCGACTTCCCCATGGACTGTCCATACATAATAATTATCCATAAATCCCTTTTTGTACAGGTGAACCTTAATCGTGTCAATATCATAGAAAAACCTACAAACACACTTGGCACATGGACACTTGACTTTTCCATCAGACCTAAATTGTTCAGACATAGAAGCAAACCCCACAAACTCTTCAACTCCAGCATAGAATTCCGGCTTAATTCCCCCCTATTCGGGTGTAACCTATCATACATCCATGATCTATTTGTTGATGACATTGCCCTTGATTATTGGAGAATCCTAAAATGAGAAGTTTAACTAGGACTAATTAATAACAGTTTTTTAGTTAATCTAAATTCACCATTAATACGACACTAATGATTTTTACAAATTTGTTAAATTTTACTCAAACATAATTTCGACAGAGTTTCCTTAGTTTTAGATAACTTAACAACAATTATTTAATTTCTCAAAATTTTTACTTCACAAAATTTTGACAGAGTCTCCCCTAAATTTTAAATAAACTTTCTCATTTAATTTTACGAATCAATCAACCAGTATTGCCGGAGTTTAAGGACCGGTCTTAGACTAAGTCATATACCCTAAGGTTTTGCAACAATAACAACAGAATCATATCATTAAAATTAATAAATAACATACCTAATATAAACGTAAGCTCCTAAAAACCATAAGCTCCAATCGCCCGAATATATTAACAACTGTTCTCATATATATCATTTAAATAATATATTTGTTACGTTATTGAAAAATTACTTACTTTAAATAACATATAAGTTTGTTAAATCTATCTTTTTTGGAATAATGTTTTCTATTTTTGTTTAAAACAGTTTTCCTTTAAAAAAAATTAATATATTTATTTTTTAAAAAACAGAAAGTTTAACATATTAATTTTTTTAAATAGAAAAAAAAACAATATATAAAAATACTAAAAACAATGAAAAATTAAAATTTAAGAAAAATACCTAATGGAAGACCAAGACATGCTTCCTAGCGGCGGTGGCAACGGAGGGCCGGCGACAGCGGTGGCAGCGGAGAAAGCGGGAAAATGCTACAAACATTGAGTTCTCATTAGAGACCTCAAACAAAAATTCTAAACCGATTAAAATGTAGAGGACAAAGAGACTAACCTGTTGGCACTTCCCAGAGGTCGAACGGGCGGCGGACGGTGGCGGGAATGACCGTTTTGGTTGGAACACGGTTAAGTGTAAGTGCTGTTGTCAACACAGCTTGTCCCCAGAAAGAATTTGGAAGGTTTGCATGACTCATCATTGATCGAACCATGTCCAACAATGTTCGATTTCTTCTCTCAGAAAAACCATTCCACTGTGGCGTTCCAGGAGGAGTGAGTTGAGATAATATCCCACACTCTTGTAGATAGTCATCAAACTCTTGACTCAAGTATTCACCTCCTCGATCCGATCGAAGGATTTTAATACTCTTGCCAAGTTGGTTTTCTACTTCATACTTGAATTCTCTGAACTCTTCAAAGGATTCTGATTTGTGTCTCATGAGATACACATATCCATATCAACTGAAGTCATCAGTGAATGTGATGAAGTATTGAAAAACACCTCTGGCTGAGGTACTAATGGGTCCGCACACATCGATATGTATAAGGCCCAAAAGCTCAGTGGCCCTTTCACCCTTTTGAGTGAATGGCGCCTTAGTCATTTTTTCCAATAAAAAGATTCACATGACTCATATGATTCATAATCAAATGAGTCCAATAATCCATCTTTATGGAGTTTTGAAATGCGCTTCTCATTTATATGGCCTAAACGACAATGCCAAAGGTAAGAAGGATTCAATTCGTTTGATTTGAACCTCTTAGTATTAATGTTATAGATGGACGTTTCAAGATCAAGAACGTAAAGTCCATTAATCATAGGTGCACTACCATAAAGGACATCATCATAATAAATTGAACAACATTTGTTCTTCATTATAAAACTAAAACCAAGTTTATCCAAACTGGAATTAAAAACGATGTTCTTCTATTGGAAGATACATTATAACAGTTCTCTAACTAAATAATGCACCAATGGGCAAAGTCAAATCATAACTTCCTATAGTTAATGCAGCAACTCTTGCTCCATTTCCAACTCGTAGGTCGACTTTTACCCTTTGTCAATGATCTAATCTCATTTACACAAATAAACAAGTGAGAACTACATCGAGTATCTAATACTCATGATGCAGAAGTAGATAATTGACCTCTATAACAATCATACATGAACTGGAAGTCTCACTTCCTTTGTTATTCTTTCATTCTTCCAGGTATTTTGCACAGTTCCTCTTCCAATGTCTGGTCCTACCGGAATGGAAGCAGGTATCCTCTTTAGACACATCGCCCTTAGGCTTCAAGGCTTTCAGCTTGGGAATCTCATTGCCCTTGCCCTTTGCCTTGTCCTTGCCCTTTGACTTGTTGCTTTGCTTCTTTTGCTCTTTTCATCTTGAACCATCAAGATGACCTTGCCTTTTCCCTTTGATAGAGTTACTTGAGGTGTATGATCGTATCATACGCCTCCATGCTTTCATGACTCTCATGATGTTTCTACAACTCAAGGGTCAAGGTAGCAAGCATAAGACAACAAAACATCTAAGACTTTATCCTGATGCTTCGTATAAGCATCTTTGTCAGCCCTAGAAGTACTTGCAGCTGGTGTCTCCTTAGGAACAATTCCTTTGAGGACATTTCTTTTCATGCTTAAGGACAATCCTCAAGTTTCTATACCAGTCTAGAAAATTTGTTCTAGACAACTTATCCTTCTCAAGGATAGATCGCAATGACAGGTTATTTAATGCGTGTGATGTCATGGCAAACCACAGAAAGATAATATGCAGAGTGAGAATTATGACATATAATATTTAAGTAGGACTTTAATTAAATATTGCTCCCACTATTTTACTCAAACCAATGACCCTCTACATTGATTCGTAAAATTTTCCTTTGGAATATTTTATAGTGGGCCAAGATCCATATTTCATCTAGCTTTAAGTCAACTTTGGTTGATCACTTAAAGTTTCGACTATTTAGGTAGGAAACTCTTTCCAATTGTATCTTATACAATTCTTGGATAATTGGGTGAATAACACCTCATTCTAATTCATCTTATGAATTAAAGCCCAACTGTCGTTGCCTCTAAGCCTCTCAATCCTATTGAATCTCACTTAGTTAAGTCAAACCCAATGGGTAGCAGTCGGACATTACTTGCTTGTCCTATCGCGCCTTACTGCCATAGATAAGAGTGCCCTGCTTTGGCAGACCCACACTACATCGATAACAGTCTTGACGAGTGCTATGCATCGGAAGGCTATCATGACTTAATATTTTACAATGAGGGGTTTTTCATAAATTGATCTCACCATGTAGTGTTAAACCATTTAACACATAACATCCATATATGTATCTCATACATATATATATATATATATATATATATATATATAACATGTAAATGCAACATGATAGAATAAAATGAATAAAGCATACGAGGACATGTAAACATGCATCCCATGACATGTTAAAAAGAAATACTTTAAATCATTTTATCCAATTAAAAGCGAAAGCTTTATATTTAAAACGACTTTATTGCTTTAAGCATAAAACATTTTCGGAATATAAAACGATTTATTGAAACGAATCTTGAATCCGTGACAGACAAACCATACATATACAATTCGATTTAATCAATCACATTAATTAAAACGATTTTCAAATTTGAAACACATATATATCTCATATATATGTATGCGATTTTAATTAACCATTAATTAAAAAGATTTCAAATCTTGAAATATAGATATGGCATGTATATATATATATATATATATATATATATATGCGAATTTAATTAATCATATTAATTAAAGATTTCCAAATTTGAAAAAGATATGATACATATATCCCTTTTAATTAATCTCATTAATTAAAAGATTTCCAAATTTGAAAAAGATATGATGCACATATCCCTTTTAATCAATCTCATTAATTAAAAGATTTCCAAATTTGAAAAAAGATATGTTATCAAATATCTCTATTAATTAATCTCATTAATTAAAAGATTTCCAAATTTGAAAAAGATATGATACACATATCCCTTTTAATCAATCTCATTAATTAAAAGATTTCCAAATTTGAAAAAGATATGATATCAAATATCTCTATTAATTAATCTCATTAATTAAAAGATTTCCAAATTTGAAAAATATATCCCATATAAATATATATATATATATATATTCAAATTTTAATTAATCAAATTAATTAAAAATTCTCAAATTTGAAAAAGATATGATATACATATTCCCTCTTAATTAATCTCATTAATTAAAAGATTTCCAAATTTGAAAAAGATATGATATCAACATATCACATCTATTTGTCACTCAAAAAGGAAACAAGATCAAATCAAATGAATCCTAGTCATCCATCATGTCATTTTCGAAAATGAACAAGAGAACAACAACCAATTTTCGAAAACAAGGATCAAACACCAAACTTTTCGAAAACAAGGATGAACTTTGAAAATAAGGATTAGTTTCGAAAACAAGAATTTCGAAAACAAGGATTTAAAAAAAAACAAGGATTTAAAAAAAAACAAGGATTCAACTCTTGAATCTTTTTCACAAATCCTTATCGGCAAGAATTCAACAAGGATTCAACTCTTGAACCTTTTCGTGAATCCTTATCGGCAAAGAAACAAAACAATGTTATCTCATAACATATATATTGCGCAAATCACATCAGCATGTGATCAAAATCGCTTCTTTCATAAAAACAAAAACCGTGTTTATCATATAAACAACAGATAGTTCTTTCAAGAGAACCATGTTTTCACAAGAGGCTCTGATACCACTGTTGGGAAATCACGCATAAAGGTGCAGCAGAAAACAAAATTTTTTATGCAATTCCCACCCAAGGACCCATGTGAATGAACATGATTCATCTATGAATTACCTGTTGAAGTGTTATCGCAATACAATTTGCGAACAACACTTGTTCTAGAGTTCTTCAAAAGTTCTTGTTCTTGAATTCTTCAACTCTTGAAATCTTGAATTCTTGAACTCTTCGATTCTTGAAGTCTTCAAATCTTGAACTCTTCAAATCTTGAACTCTTGAACTCTTCAAATCTTGAATTCTTGAATCTTCACAAAGAGCTATGTCAAACTCTTCCGTTGCAAGTGTAGCAACGACCTAGAGATATCCACACAGCAGTTGTGAGTGTCAAACACTCACCTTGATGCTTTTCTGAAACTCACTATGCTAGTAGCGAGAAATAGAGAAATAATGATTTCTAGAGAGGAAGGCTAAAGTGTATGAAATCAACAACCAACCAAAAAGGTTCCTTAGGTGTGTTATTTATAGCCAACACTTAACCTAAACCTAAGCCTTGTTGGGCCCATCTCATGGAAGCCCAATTAGTCACACTAACTTCTCTTAATCCTTATTAGGCCCATCTTATGAAAGCCCAATTAAATTAGTCACACAAATTTAATCTTATATTTTATTAGGTCCATCTCATGAAGCCCAATTAAATTAGTCACACTAATTTGTTCTAATTTAGCATCAATATAAAAACTGCTTTAGTGTGCGACCCTATAGGTTCTTACAACGTTGGCAATATTATTAAATCTCATTTAAATAATATAAACAGTGAGTGGTATCTAGCAACACATCACTGCTACCGAAGTTATAAGAAAGTCAACGGTTTGACATAACCTTTCCGTGATTGACGTTACCGTACACTTCAGTCCCTTTGTCCAAATATCCAGATTTAACACAAGCATGGAATTAGTCATCTTGTATAGTTAAATCATTAGTTTCTTGATCTCCGAGTAGACTGATAAAATAAATGACATTAATGTCACACATTAATTCATTTCAGCATGACCATGCATTTACCCAGTCCTACTCATCAAGGGGCCCACGGATATATCTCTCGTAATGTGAGAGGGACAAATTCTATCTACGTTACTCGCACCGCCCACATGATTCGTGATATGCCTGATGACCGACTTTATAGTTACCCTGTTACGGATAACGTTTGACGGTATCAAAGCACACGACTCCTCATGCAACGGACCGCAGTAACTTCAAGTCAAAGGACTACATGTACCATCATCACTATGAGAATCACCTATGACATTCACATTACTATCCATGTGGTGTTCTCATGGCGGGTCAGTCCAATATATATCACCATATATACCTATGTGCAGACATGATATCACATATCCATAACCTGTGAGAAAAGGTTATCAGTCCATACACATACTAGTTTCAACGTATTACTATTGTCCTGTTGTTTACAGTAATACTTGACTAGGGATATTTAAGAATGAAGTCTCACTATTAGGTTATTTACCTAATCTTTATTTCATTCTAAGGACATCATAATGTTTATTAAAATAAATAAACAATTAATGAAAACAATGCCTCATATATATATATATATAAATATATAAAATAAAATGTCATAATATCATAATAAAAAAATGCAACTATGATTGGCCCTCTAGGGCATATACCAACACCACCTTCACACAAGCAGCTCGAGAACCTTTGGAGTCATCAATCATTCACTATGGATCCAGGTTAGCTTCCGCTTTTGGTTATTACTTCTCGATGAATCAATATGAACGACACTAAAGTATTTATGGTTTTTATTAAAAATTCCAACAAGTGGTATCAGAGCCATTCATAGTTGAATCATTAAGAAAATAATAATATATGGATGTTTGGAATTATTTCTTTTCTCCATTGAGACAATTGGGATCGATTTTTTGTTTCTTTCTTTTGACTGGTTTTTTGAAATTAAAATCATGTACGAGCTTAATGTAAGTTTTGTTTTGCTTCTTTTGATTTATGACCTTATTTGTTTTGAATGGATCCGGCATATGATGCATGCTCTGCCCTTTTTCATTTATATTACCGATTATATATATATATATATATATATATATATATATATATATATATTTGATTTTGAATTTTTTGGTTCAGTGTTACGTGCACATATATATATTCATGATAGATGTTTATTAGGACTTTGGTATATATATTTATATAATTATGTTATTCGGTTTTATATTTTTATTTTTGTGGAATTTTATAATTCATATTGTGCATGAATTTGGAATTAAGTTGTTGTTACTGTTATGATTTGATCGGGATTTGAGTTTTGGAATAAATTAATTGAAATAATATGCTGCCAAAGTAGTCTCTGTTGGCTAGATTAATTTATCTAAAACATTTGGATGATTATGATAATCTAAAACGTTTTGAGTTTTAGAATGTGTGTTCTCCTATTTGGTTTGACATTGTGTTAATCTCCCATTTGTTTTGGCATGTTAGTTCTCATATCTCTCTTTCGATATGCCAATAAGGATTTAAATCTAACACGTGTGATTTTCTTTTTTTAAAATATCTGATTTGGAATTTAAAAAAAAATTATTTGAAGTACTTTATTTTGATACTGTACTTATAAGGACTATTGGGAACACATGATAGAGTAACTATGGTGATTGTTGCATTAGGGTTTGTAAATGATTTCAGATTTTGGAGTAAATTGGCTACACAATATGCTGCCAAAGTAGCCTCTGTTGTGTAAGTTAATTTATTCTGAAACATAAGGATAATTGTTGGCATGTAATTCATTAAGTATTGATCAGCCCAAAGGAAGGTCAATACATTTGTGGCGAATTTCCTGCTCACTTGTGTAATGAATAAAAATTCATAACAATGTTACATAAGGATTTTGGCAACAATCGTATGAGTTCTATGTTAGATTGATTGAAGCGATATGCTGCCAAAGTAGCATCTATTGCTTAGGTTGATTTATTTTGGAACATAAGGACAATTAGGAGTAAGTAATTCTTGCGAATATTGGTCGGCCCAAAGGAAGGTCAATATTTTGCTGAATTACATGCACACACTTGTAGTGATAAATATTTGATAATTGTTAGGTTCCATGTGAATGATAAGTCGATTCAAAGATAGACTTAGGGCTAGTTTGGATAAAGAGCTTAATTAAGTCCTTATACATAAAGGACTTCTTAATAAGGACTTCAATAATAAGTAACTTTTAAAAAAGTTATTTTGTGTTTGGAAGTAAAATAATATAAGTGCTTATTTTACTTTGTAGTGGTAGTTTTTAAAAAGTTGTGCAAAGACTTTTTGAAGAAATTAAATATTTTAACTTCTCCAATAAGCACTTAAAATAACTTTTTAAAAAATCAAAAGTTATATAAAAATTAATCCAAACATCTATTCAATAACTTATAACTTATAAAAAGTTAAAAAAAGTCATAAGTTTGCTATCCAAACTGGCCCTTATTGTTTGACAGGACTTATCATCAATGTTTAACTATTATTCAGAATTCATACGGGTATTGATCAGCCTAAAGGAAGGTCTATACCTGGCTGAATTATACCTATAGTTGTGGCAATGAGTATGTGGTAGTTATTAGGCTCCATGTGAGCAACATGTTTGTCCAAAGATGTACTTGTTGTTTGACAGGAATATATTACTATCAATACTTCATTACAACATTGAGAGTACCACTTACAAGTTAATATTTCTGTCCAAAGACTAAATATTAATGTTGTGCTAGGTATCTTGTGATGGGAAGTGTTCAAAAAATCGGACCGAACCGGCCGGTCCGACCGGTTCAACCGGAAACCGGACCCCTGCCCGGATCGGTTCTGAGATAAAAATCGGTGTTCAAAAAACCGATGAAATACCGGAAAAACCGGCCAAAACCGATAAAAATCGGTGAACCGACGAAAAAACCGGTTGAACCGGTCAACTAATATAAAAATAAAAATTTTAATTTTTTTAAATTTAATAACTATTTTATAATAAAATATAATATAAAATATGATATAATTATTAAAATTAAGGACTATTAAACCTCTAAATTTATTAAATGCTCTATATTTTAACTTTCAATCAATATTTTTAATATATTTTAATTTTTTATAGGATATAATTCATCAAATGCATATATATTGTTAGATAAATATATATATATATATACATATATATATATTTAATTATATACGGTTGAACCCCGGTCCAACCGGTTGAACCTCTGAACCTGTGAACCACTCCCAATCCGGTTCAATGTCCGCTCCGGTTTTTAAAATATTGGTGATGGGTCCACCGTTATTTGAATTTATAAAATTTGTTTGAGTATATTGTTTTGTTCTAATTATATTTTATTTTTATATATGCTTGTGTTGTATCTGCTTTTATTGATTTGTTCTTATGTTACATTACACTTGCACTAAGGAATAAGAATATGATTAATATAATTATTATTTCTATTATAGTTGTTTGATCTTGGATTGTGCACTAAGGTTTGAATAAGCTTATTTCTCTTATGGATAAAGGTTCTCATAAGGAAATAAAAAAAATGGAGGACTTTGAAAAGTGAGATTATTCTTATTGCACAAGTCTTATGATCTTGAAACATGAAGTTATATAAATATTCATGGGCAATTTGTCCGAAAAAATGTATTAGGTGACAATATATTTTTTTAAGGGCTTTATTAAAAGCGATAAGGTAAAACAAGTGCGATTTTATCGAACTTGTTTTCAATAAAGTGTTAAATAAAATAAAACCTAAGGGAGTACATCGTGGATATGTCTTTATCTTGTTTTGAAACTAAATGCATTAAAGTTAGAGTTATCTAATGATGTGTCTGTGCATTTAGTTTTGACTTCTCTTCAAACATAATTTATTTGGTTTAATGTTAGTTATTGTAAATGATAAAAAAAAAAAAAGCTAAGCTATTTTTTTTAAAAGAAGAAAAGTGTGTTAAGACTAGAATAAAAGTACTCATTTGGCAAACACCTTTAAGGACAAAATATAAAGAAAGAAATAAAGTTGCTATCATTAGTCCACTTTAGAAGAAATAGAGCAGGAAACAAAATTTATATGTATATATAAATTTTGGCTATCACTTCTAATAATATTGGGACACATAAAGGATGAATTATCGAATGTCATATTTGACATATATATGAGGAAAACTATACTTCTCTTTTTGGTATGGTATTGAGTTATTTAAGTCGCAATGTCTGTTTAGAAAAATAAATAATCAGGAAGATATTAGGTGTCAATAAATTCTTTTTTTATTTTTTGAGCTCTTTTATTGTTTTATTTTTAGTGTGAAAACATGATCGATTTAAGTTTATGACACCTTTATCTCCTATGAGAAGTCGTAGTTGTAAATATATTTAAGGAATAAAATATTTCAGCTTGTATTCTTAATAAAGTTTCAATTAAGGTAGTGACAAAAACTCCTTATGAACTTTCAGACTGAAAATATTTTTTCAGTATAAGGCTTTTATACATTTGGAGTTGTCTGATTAAGATGTTTTTTGTCGGTCAAATAAAGAAAAATTGGACATAAAGATGGTCAACAACTGCTTAGTTGGATAATTTTTTGGTATATGGGGTATAAAGTTATTATGGTCTCACTGCATCATTGAGGATATTTAGTTCATTGAGGATATTGAGTTTGAGGGGAGAGATAAGGTTAAAAAAGAATGTTGATAGCTTTCCCAATCAAGATAAAAAAAAATACTTAAAAGCATACTCAATAAACTCAAGAACTTACGTCATTAAGGCAGTCCAATAGAAAAAGGAAAAATTATGTTATTATGTTCCTCTAGGAATATAAGAAAGAATGGATTGGTGAAAGAAAAATGTTTAATCAACTTTCATCAAGACATGAAAAGTATATTCATTTCTCGAATGTGGATTGATTGTCAAGAGTGAAGAAGTGAAAAATGACTTTTAGGTACTTATCTCATTACCTGAAGGTATGAATCTCATTAGTTACATATTAATATTTAAATCTGGAGGTTCAAAAGGTAATGTGGAGAAAGATAAAGCATGTCTTGTTCTTAAAATTAAAGGTTTCACTCTGACATATGTTGCATATCAATATCATAAATTTCATTAGATGAATATAAATAATATGATTTAACCATCAATGAACTTATGTTAGATCCCAAATTCTAGTAAAGGATATTATAAATATCATTAATTATTATCTCATTTGCCTCTGAGTTAAATGAGGACATGATTTTGTAATTCATAAGTTCAGTGGGAGAACATATATTTTGACATTACATGTTGATAATATATTATTTGCTAGTTATAATAAAGTTTTGGTTCACAATATCAAAAGGAGTCTATCAAAGATATTTAATACGAAAGATCTTGGGAAGTCTCTTTTGCATTAGGAATTCAGATGTATCGAGATTATCTCGAGCTATTTTTGAATTGTCGCAAAAGAGCTACCATTTTAAGGGACTCGTGATGTTTGACATTAAGAATTGCAACGCATAATACCCATATTGCTAAGGGAGACAAGTTTAGTCTCAATGAGTGCCCTAAGAATGATTGTTTAAATTAAAGAAATGCAAAAGACTTCTTATACTCTAGAAGTTGGAAGTATGAGGCATTTTCAATTTTGTACGCGTTTGGATATTGTGTATATTATTGAGTGTTAGGCAGATACTTGAGTAATGTGAGAATAAATTATTGGTTAACAACCAACTAAGACTTATGGTTTCATTAAAGAACAAAATATCACATGCTCACATTCAAGAAGTCGGGTGAAGTTAGAGATCATCAAGAATCTAGATGCCTACTTTGTCAGATGCCAAGAGAATTATAGATTCATTTTCGGTTATATTGCTATGCTTGTTAGAGGAGCAATATTTTGGTAAAGTGTTAATCAGACACTCATTGCTCTTTTTACCAAGGCAGTTGAGCTTATTACTCATTAAGAAACATCAAGTTAATATGATTATGTAATTTTGTCACATAATTGCAAATTCTTGAATAAAGTTGAAAGACCACTTAAGTTATTTTGTGACAAATTGTTTATAATCATATTATTTAAGGAAATACAGAGTGATTACGGTGTCTTTAGAGCATATTAACATAAACTCCATAATTGCGGATCCACTTACTAAGGAAATCAAACCTATGGTCTTTCATGAGTTCAGTACTCATTTTGGTGTAATATCATTTTATATGATATATTGTTTTAGTGGGAGTATGTATTTGGATGCTCATGTGTTTCACAGACACGCCTTAAGTTTATGGATATTTCTGCAGAAATAAAGTATTTGATTTTATTTATCACTCTGGATTATTTAATTTGATCTCATAAAGAATAAAGTTTGGATCATTGGAAATAGACATGTGCGAGATCATTTTCATGTTATTTCATATTACTCATCCAAATTTGATCTATGTCATTGATTTTATCAATGTTGTGATCATCGTGGTTTAATCGCGACTCTAATGCGGGAAAAGCTGTGGTAGTTCCTTAATTGATATAAGAGATGGACCAGATTGTTAAAATAATTAAGATTAAATAACATTCAGATGTGCACATAAAGTTTTGATATGATTATTTTTCAGTATATATAATATTATAGCCCAAGTGGGAGATTGTTAGAAAATTTAATTTTCTTTATTCTAATTTATAGGCTATAAATTATATTAATAATCATTATAGCTATTTAGTTGTGACATTTGTAACGGTCTCATTATTGGTTATAAATAATTTTAAGTCACACTTAATTATTTGTCGGTTTGGAGAAATTATGAGTAAAAACCGTTACTCTAACTTGGTCTTTATGGGGTTTAATGGGAACCAATGGACCAAACATAAATAGAGACTAAAGGGTTTGGTCCCCAATACATCAAAATCATATTTTGCAAATTCTTAACCCATCTGAGAATTACTCTCAAGCCTGAAAAGGACTCTAGAGATTTTAGTTGAGGAAGGCTACGAACCACCTTCACACAAGCAGCTCGAGAACCTTTGGAGTCATCAATCACTCACTATGGATCCAGGTTAGCTTCCGCTTTTGGTTATTACTTCTCGATGAATCAATATGAACGACACTAAAGTATTTATGGTTTTATTAAAAATTCCAACATAAACGTTTAAAATCATTATATTTAAATAAAATGTGGGTACTCGTAACACCTATGTGTATTGTGATATTAAAAAATTGTGTGTAAGAGATTAAAAAAAGTGTGTATTGTAAACATTTATGTGTGTATGTATGCATATTTTGTGTGTGATGCTAACCTCTTTCATGTTGTTGTTAATCTCATCAACACCAATTGTCTCATCATATTGATCGTCAGTGCTCTAAAAAAATGTTAATATGATAAAGAATGTATGTTCCCTTATGATATTGAGGTATGATATGATCCAATTAGCTAGAAAGATATACTCAAAAATTGAAAATTAAAAAAAAAATTAAAGAATCATTGCAGGATACACTAAAAAAATGTGTGTACTGTGTGCATAATGTGTAGATTGTTCATAAAAATATGTGTAGTTTGTGAATAAATATATGTAGACTTTACATAAATATTTACCGACTTTGTAATTTTTATTTTTTATGAAATCAATTAAAAAATAATAATATCAGCAAGAATCTTGGAGATAAAATTGGAGTATCTTGTGCAAATGGTTATATGAATGATAATATTGAATGTTGAGCGCGTGTGAAATTGTTATGCGCGAGTGAGGTATACAAAACAGAGATATTGCTATTTTTTGGGTCCACAATAAAATGAAGGAGGTGGATCATTAGGTGGCACATATATGGGTGTACACCAAACTTTATTGTATTTTTTATTGTGTCCATATCATCACACAGTTTACCCCTGAATTTTTATTCTTGTATTTACTTATTATTATATGTATAATAAAAATTGTACACTACTTATACAATAATTATATTTATCATTGTATTTTAATATAAATTTATAAATTAATATAATTTAATAATAAATATAATTATTATATAATTTTTTATTGTACACATAATATTTTTTTTTATATTATATATATTCTATTAAACGCAATCTAATAGCCTTGTTGGTGCATGTCGATATCACCTTTAATTTGTACCATAATGTCATAAAATAAAATATAATTTGACGGCCGGCCTTTTGTTTTGTGCAAGAGTGACTAATCAAACGTGCCTCATTCGCTGAGGTTTGTTTTGTTTCATTTTCAAAGAAACCAAAAGTAGCTAAATGAATTGAGAAAGAATGGCATTATGATTTCATTTATACACACTAATTCAATCATATCTATTAGTAGTGTTTTGTAACCCGTGCAATGCATGGATTAAAATAATGACTTTTATAAAATAAAAATTATAAATTTAAATCTAACGAATTTGTTAAGAAAAAAAATAAAACATAAATTTATAATAAATTTTTAATATCATTTATATAAGTTTTTATTAAAATAAAATATGATCTTTAATCTTTTGAAATTTTACAACTTAAAATAATTTATCGATACATATCACAATTTTTAAATTAAAAAGCGGAAAAAATTATGTATTTAAAATTATTAAAGTTAAATGTAAAGAAACATAAAAAAAATATGCCAATAAAAAATGCATACAAAATGAGTGGTTTACTTCTATGTATTCACAATATGAAAAAATTAACATAATTATTCAATTAAATCACCTCATTTGAATGACTTTTCATCATGAAATAAGTATAAGATTCAACTATCTTTATTGATGTGAAAGATATGGCAAGTAATTAAAAAATTGGATGAAATAGTAAATATGTTAACTGTATTCAAATTTCAAAAGAATCATAAACTCCATGATAATATCAGAGAAATTAATATTCATTTTTATTTTCTATGATAAACTCCTTGTATACAAATTTATATTTCAACTTTATAATTTATATAAAATTCATATACGTGTTTGTTCATTTCACCCCATAATATGACAGTTAAGGGGCTTTTGACACATTACCGTGGAAGATTATCGGTAATCTAGATTACCTTGTAGATAGATTACTTCAAATTAAATTACCGGTAATCCACATTATCTTGTTTGGTATACACAAATAACATTACTGGTAATCCACATTACCTTGTTTGGTATATTAAAAAAATTACAAGGTAATGTAGGTATATTACTATAATATCCTCTAAATAATTATAAAATGAATTAATCAAATATAATTATATTATATATATTATTAAAATACCTTTTAAAATACACATAAAATGAATTAATCAAATATAATTATATTTTGAATTTAATATCAATATTTTCAGTTTTGACATTAATATAATTATTTAATAAAAATTACAATTTATTAAAATAATTATAATATTCTTGCAAAGAGTACAACATAGAAAAAGTAAATATAATGCAATAAGTTAAAAAAAAAATCAACAAGAAATATTCTTGCAGCAGCAGCAGGGCGGTGCTTCGGGAAGGCTGGGCGCGGTATGCTCCGGGAAGGTTGGGCGCGGGCGCGGTGCTCCAGGAAGACTTGGCGCGGCGCGGTGCTCTGAGAAGGCTTGGCGTAGGCGAGGTCGCGCGCAGCAGCAGTAGGGCTGCGCATAGCAGCAGGGCGCAGTGGTTAAAGAGGAAAGCGCGGTGGGTGCTTGATAGATTAGGATTTGTGTTACAGTAGTGTATTAGGAAATTATAAAATTAGGAATAGTAGTGTAATTTGTTAGAGGGGTAATCGTGTAATAAAATAAATTAGAAGATTACCTAGGGGTGGTAATCCAGATTGCCACCTTATATTGGGGTAATCCACATTACCACTTTGGAGGTAATGTGGATTACCGGGTAATCCACATTACCTCTATCTTTGTCAAAACAAACGAATCAATCTGTATTACCAGGTAATTTAATTGCAAGATTACCGGTTATATATCCAGATTACCTCGTACCAAACGCCCCCTTAGAGATATGAATCATTGGACCTTTTTCTAAATTTGTTTAGGGGATACGGAATGAGATGAAGAGTTGGTGCACTTAATTAAGAAAATGTTCATTCTGCATGTATTATTGATTTTAGATAAAAGCACTAAGATTCATTTGCTTCCCGTGATTACTTAATGTAGTCATAAAAAATTTCAAGAAGAAATCCATTTATACTATTATCTTTAACAATGTTTTAAAAAAAAACATGGAGATCGATAAAAATAAAAATAAATTTATTTGAAAAAGTCATGGATGAGAGAATAAATTGATGAAAAATATGAATAAAAAAATGATATCATACCATAGATGAAAAAGAACTCTAAAAGATGAAATAGAAACCTCCAAATGGTCACGTCCATATAAAATCTCAACACAATTTTTTCCATCTGCCCTCAAGCTTAGTTGTTTATATACTACGAAATTATTTACATGAGGCATTGTTTATGCAAGATAACAAACACAAATCAAGGAGTGTAGTTATACCTAATAATGAAATCAATGCCAATCTTTATTTTTTTAATTAGAACAAATTTGATAAATTGCCCTAAATTATTCAAATCAAGGAGTGTAATTAAATCAAATTTCAAATAAATGAAGGAGGTTTGGAGGAAGGAGGTGAGGGGTTCACACATGTTTCAAACAGTCCAAAAATTGAAAATGTGTAGACACAAGCTAGTGGTTTGGCAAAGAGAAAATAATGCCAACACAGCCAGGGAACTAGAGGAACTAAAGTCAGCTCTCGAAAACGAAAAGTCTAGAGGGCAAGATGCAAGAAGAGAAGAAATCTTGAAAATGGAGGAGAAGATGAAAGGGTTGACAATTCAGGAAGAACAGTTCTGGAAGGAAAAATCAAGAATAAAGTGGCTTAAGTGTGGGGATCAGAATACAAAATATTTTCATGCTATGTGCAAAGAAAAAAATAGGAAGAACAAAATTTATCAACTGAGACACCAAAATGGCAGCATGGTGACAGATCATCAAGGGATAGCAGAAGTTGCAGGAGGGTTTTTCAAAGATTTATTTTCTTCGAGTAACCCTGAAGATCCAACTGGAACTTTTGGAAGGATGGGCAAAAAAATAACACCACAAATGAATGCTGGGTTGATTAGAAAGGTAACAATAGAGGAAGTCAAGAAAGCAGTTTTCTCTATAGATCCTATGAGTGCACCAAGGGAGGATGGGTTTAATGCAAGATTCTTCCAATTTTTTTGGGAAATCATTAAAGGTGATGTTTTTGCTGCTGTCAAAGGTTTCTTGGAGGGGGGAAGGTTATTAAAGTGCATCAATCACACCCAGATTTGCCTAATTCCAAAGGTGGCAGATGCAACAGACATGTCACAGATAAGACCTATAAGCCTTTGTAATGTCTTGTATAAGATTATTTCCAAAGTCTCAGTACATAGATTACAAAGGTTTATGAATAGAATAATAAGTGCAAATCAGAGTGCTTTTGTGAAGGGCAGACTAATCTCAGATAACATCCTAATTACACATGAATGTATGCACTTCCTGAAGAACAAGAGATCAGGAAATTCTTTTGAAATGGCAATGAAAATAGACATGAGCAAGGCATACGACAGGGTGGAATAGAGGTTCTTATGGTTTTTAATGGAGAAATTAGGGTTCTATCAGAAATGGATCAATTGGATGAAGGAATGTGTTTCCACTACATCTTTCTCTGTGCTCATTGAAGGTCAACCCTATGACTATTTTAGACCACAAAGAGGCCTAAGGCAAGAAGATCCTCTCGCCCCTTTCCTATTTTTGATATGTGCTGAAGGCTTGTCTTTTCTTTTAAGGAAGACTGAAAGAGAAGGTCAGTTAAAAGGTTTGAAGATAGGAAAGAATTGTCCCGATATCTCGCATTTGTTGTTTGCTGATGATTCGATTCTCTTTAGCAAAGCTGAGCATGGCCAATGTGATTCAATAATAAGGGTATTGGAGGAGTATGAAGCAGTAAGTGGTCAGAAGATAAATTTAAATAAGTCTGCAGCTTTCTTTAGTGCAAACACCCCTCATCGACTGAGAAGACAATTAGCAGGTAGATTGAAGATTAGTAGTGTTGGTACCCAAGATAAATATTTGGGGTTGCCATATGTGGTTAACAGGTCAAAACGGGAGACTTTCTCTTTTGTTAAGGAAAAGGTGACGACTAGATTGACAAGCTGGAAGAGGAAATTGCTATTAGTGGCGGGGAGACAGATTTTGATTAAAGCAGTGGGTGAAGCTATCCCAACTTACTCTTTTGCCTGCTTTAAACTTCCAGATGGGTTGCTGGATGATATTCATAAGATGCTAATGAATTTTTGGTGGGGCCAAAAAGGGAATGAAAGAAAATTGTGCTGGATAAGTTGGGACAAAATGACTAGAAACAAGAATGAAGGAGGCCTGAGAATTAAAGATTTGAAAGCTATGAATCTTGCCATGCTAGCTAAACAGGGATGGAGATTGCTGACAGCGAAATCTTCATTATTTTACAAAATCTTTGAAGGAAAATATTTTCATGGAAGAAATTTCATGGAGGCAGATCAAGGTCATAACCCGTCATGGGCTTGGAGAAGCTTACTAGAAGGTAGAAAGGTGCTGGAGAAAGGAGTCAGGTGGAGAGTGTGGGTAGGGGAAACAATATCAAAACCTATGGAGATCCATGGATTCCAGGGGTGTACCCATTCACAGTACCAGAATACATTCCAAGCAGGGAAAATCTTCAGCTAGTGCACAATCTCCTAAATGAATCAGGCGACTGGGATAGAGAGCTGATAAGATCAAATTTTTCTCAGGAGGTGGCAGATAAAATCCTAGCGATTGTCCCAACAAAAGGAGACGATGAGTTTCAATGGTCTCATAATAGGAATGGAAAATACTCAGTAACATCAGGTTATGCTACTGCTTATCAATTTTTCCATCCTCCTATTTAGACACTTCCAGATTGCATGAAAATAAAAGCAATCTGGAAAGGGGTTTGGAAATCGAAGGCTCCTCACAAAGCAAAAATATTTATGTGGAGAGCCCTTCACGATGGAATTCCCGTGTGCTCAAAATTAAACCAAAGAATTCTATCAGTGGGGGCTAACTGCCCCAGAGGATGTGGTAGTGAAGAGACAAGTGAGCACTGCTTACTGGGTTGCTGGTTTGCAGAGGAAGTATGGAGTGAGCTGGGGTTGTCAAGCATAGCAAAATCTTGGAACCATGATCATCTTTTCCAATGGTGGCTAGAAGCTCTAACCTTGATAAATCAGAAGGAAGACAGGGAAAGACTGATGACTCTTCTCGTGGTGGCATGCTGGTTGATTTGGAAAACAAGAAATTTGCTGGTGTTTGAGAGAACAATCGAAACACCATCAAACACGGCGAGCAAAGTGCTTGCCTTGGTCGGAGAGCTAGAGGGGATAAGAATTGTGACTTCTTTTAGTGTTTCTAGATTTTTCTTACCTACTATTGTAGTGTTTTGGGTTGGGCCCGCTTTGGTGTTTAATTAACACTTTGCTGTGTGTCCGTTTGGACCTTGTTTCTTGATTTTCTTGAATAAAAAATCTATCTTTGTTAAAAAAAAAATTCAAATAAATGGGAAATCAAATTTCAAAATTTTAAAACGTTTCCAATAATATCTCCAATTGAAATTAATTGCAATAAAATTTTATAATTATAATCACTCAATCAAAGTTCCTTAATCATTATTGATATTTACAATCCTACATTTAAGACTCCTCATCAATTACTCCTAATTAATAAATAAAAATAGTTTATTTAAAAAATTGTAAATTATAGAAAAATGACACTTGACTAATTATTTATTGTAAAAGGTTTATAAATATAGATATAGATAACACACAGTCACGCACCACCTGTGACAATATTCGAATATTGTAAGCTAGGTAAAAATTAATTTTATATAACCATCACATCTATTAATTTTCTAATACAGTAAACATTACTTATAAACCAAAAAATATAAGTAATTAGCATTAAAAAAATCATAAATTCATATTTAACTTTCTTAGAGTGTAATATACCAAGTGATTGTATTTAAAAAATCTCTCTAGGAAATATTGTTGGGTATTTGCATTGATTTTTGAACATTTTTTTCAATGTTCATAATTAATAGTAATAATTGTATTTGATTGTGGAACAAAAGTTATCTCATTAATTAGGAAATAAATAGAAATTAAATCAATTTCAAATCACATGATGATATATTACATAAAAAATTTATTTCTAAATTAATGTCTATATTATATCTTCAATTAGTATCTCATTGATTGGTTTCCAAATTTGATATCATTTAAAGCTCACTCGCTGAGGTTGCGTCACTTAGCAGCTCCTCATGAAACGAACTCTGAAATATAATATGTATAGATAAATATAATATTTCAAAGGTTGTTGCATAAGATTTTTGACAAGTGTCATTTCCAGAATACCTCTATAATAAATGAGAAAATATTTTAAATTTATTTATAATATATATATAAATTGATTTTTTGAGAAAAATTTTAAGCTTATTTATTTTTGTTACTTCTTTATATTTGTTACTTCTTTTTTGTGTAAGAAACATTTTGCATGTTAATTATGCCAAATATTGTCCAAAGTGTAACGAAAATAAGATAATTAGAATTTATTAGTATATGCATAAGTATAACGGAAATGGAATAATTAGAACTTATGAATATTTGAATAAGTGTAATGGAAATGAAATAATTATATGCATATATATATATATATATATTTTTTTTTTTTCATACTAAATACTTCATATAATATAACTAATATATAAATTGATTTTTGCGAGAAATTGATGCACAATTAATGAAACTAAATTGATATATAATGAAAATGAATAATTAGAACTTATGAGGAGTATATGCGTAAGTGTAATAGAACTAATGAATATATACATATATGTTTCTTATACTAGATACTAGATATAATAAAACTAATATATAAATTGAATTTTGTGAAAAATTTTCAAAGCTTACCACATCTACAAACATATCATGAGAATGAATATGGGTGTGCCACATAGGTACATCACCCAACTTCTTAAATTTTTTTATTTTTGAAATTTCAGCAATATAATAGTATGCTCAATTCATGTGTTTACCATGAAATATGTTATTCTGCCTTTGAACTAGTGTAATTTAATTTCCATTAATTGAATGCAAGTTAGTGTTTATATTAAGTTTTTGGTAATAGCTTGTTTGGTTGATGTCATTTTGCCATGAATTGTGTGCATGAGTCACTTGCTGAATATGAAAACATTGCCTTCTGTATCATCCTCTCAAAGAAGTTATGAGTTCACCAATATTTTTTAATAATAATGTCTGACGTACAACAGAAATATATTCAACTTATATCCAACATGTACTATTTATGTTACAGGATGTATGGCAAACATTATTGATTTTTTAACAAGCCAGTTCAACTTCAAATTCACTGAAGCTAATCACTTGCTGATACCTTTCCCCTCTAGTGTTTGAGTAGTTGTAGAGCTGCTTGGGAAATCCGACATGTATTTCTTTAGCCCTGATCGAGCATCCTCCATTGACTGAACCAGCTCAGATTCAGAAAGCCCTTGATTGGACAGTTGATGAAAAACTGAAATCAGGTAAGTTTGATTTCCGTGATCATGTGTCTGTGTATCAGTTACGTGCCGTTCTTTTTTCAGTTTGGAATATCGCAGTTCAATGATGAATTCATTCTTCTTGAATGGATTTTTAATATGAACTTGTGATTCGGCATTTGCTCAATGTTGATCTTTACGAGTTTATGATATCCGAGCAAAATTACCAAAAATTTTATGATTTTAACACATGAATTACAAAATTACTCCTATTTTAAAAGAAATTTTAGGGTTTTGAATAACCCAAGTCTCCCTTACCCCATCTCATCCCTCACTAACTCACTAGAGTCTCAAGCTCAACGGCGCCTCTCCTCTCCCCTCCCGTGCCGCCGCTCAACTCCGGCAAATCTCCACCGCGCGAAGCCGCGTCTTCACGAAGCTGCACCTCGTCTTTCTCGCCATCTTCACGAAGCCGCACCTCATGCTTGCACCTCCTCTGTCTCTGAATCGCTGCTTTGGGTCGCCGCTTCACGCCGCCTCATCACCACCTCAGGCCGCTGCTCGCCGCGCCTCCTATTTCTTCTCTGCATGACCAAGGTATGTTCGATCCTGCCTCTTGGTTTTGATTTCTGAATTGGTTTTGGAAATAATCTTAACCACCATCACATTATCACATATTATTAGTTCTTAATTCTTAATTCCACATTTGGTTTTGATTTCTGGTTTGAAATTTTGGTTCTGCACTTCTGGTTCTTATATTATTCGATCCTGCCTTTGCATTTTGATTATTAGTTCACATATTATTCGAAATGCCTCTGCATTGTGATTCTTTGAATTAGTTCTTTATAATTGATTCTGAATTGAAATTTTGGTTCTGAAATTTTAGTTCTTAATTCTTAATTGCACATTTGGTTTTGATTTCATTATTTGCTTCTTGGTTCATTTTTGTTCTGATTCTGTTTTGGTTTGGTTCTTAATTCTGTCCTAATTAGAATCTTAATTCTGTCATGTTTTGGTTTTTGAATTTTGTTCTGTTCTGTTATGGTTTACTTGTTCTGTCCTAATTATAGAATCTTGTTCTGTCATATTATTCGATGAAGATGATGATGAAATTGAATATATAGGAGGATTTGAGTTTTGAGATTTATGTTAATTGCTGTTTCGATTTGGTTACCTGTCTTTCTTTATGATGTATGTAATAGATTTGTGTTGTATGAGACAATGAATTACCTTTTGTTTGATGTTGTATGAGACAATGAATTACCTTTTATTTTTTATTTAATTTTTAATATATTTAACAGGTACGAGTAGACTCGTACGAGTTTAAGAGTCGAGTCTACGGACCCTCCACGAGTCTGCGTAGACTCTCGAGTTTGATTACCTTAACTTATATTATTTTTTTCTAAAGTTGGGCAAAATTCACCTTAGTTTCTTTATATTTGTCCAAATGATGCTTAAATTTAGATCAATACACTATTTTTCAAATTTAATAAATAGAGAGGAAATATAATTAATTTCATCAAATATCCAAGAGGGGTGTTTATGTAATTGCATATGATTCATTTCACCTGGGCTGTAGCCCAAAGAGTCATATGTCTATTAGGCCTTCCTGTGGCGGGCTCGTTGACTTGGTGCTCAACTCGCTGTCTGACTCAGTTTCTTGCTCTCTCCTCTGTTCTTTTGTCTCAGACACTCCTTGGAAGGAAGCAAAACCTTCCCACCACGGCGTCACTCACCACGGTTGCAACACACAATGCTACGGTTGCAAAAAACACTTCCCGCTTCTTGTTTTCTACGTTTTCAACAACTTGGTACCTTTTCCAATTCCTTAATTTACTCTGTTTCTTCTTCAAGCTATTGTACCCAAGGTATTCATGATGACCCTGCAATGACCAGAAACCATCTCTTGAATTCCATTAGGGACCTCAAAACCGTTGATTCTGCTTTCCTTTTGTTTCACAAAATGGTTGCAATGAACCCTTTGCCATCTGTTAAAGACTTCAACTTTTTGTTTGGTTCCATTGTGAGGATGAAGGATTACCCAACAGCTATTTCCTTAATCAAAAACATGCTTTCATTGGGTGTTTATGTTGATGTTTGTACTCTCAATATTGTCATCAATTGTCTCTGCCGTTTGAACCACACTCCCTTTGGTTTCTCTGTCATGGGGTTGATGTTCAAGATTGGTTTGGAGCCCACAGTGGTGACCCTTAACACCATTGTTAATGGGCTTTGTGTTGAGCGCAATGTGGATTATGCTATATGGTTAGTTCAACACATGGAGAACATGGGGTATCAATCCAATAGTCGAACATGTGGGGCAATTGTTAATGGGTTGTGCAAGATTGGAGACACTAGTGCTGCTATATGGTTCCTAAAGAAGATGGATGAAAGGAATTGCGAGACGAATGTTGTGGTTTACAACACAATTTTGGATGGTCTTTGCAAGGATAGGTTGGTATGTGAGGCTTTGAATTTGTTCTCCCAAATGACTAGGAAAGGTATTCAACCCACTGTTGTCACTTACAATTGCTTGATTCATGGCCTGTGTAGTTCTAGTAGATGGAAAGAGGCTGTTTCTTTACTGTATGAGATGATGCAGAGGGAGATTAGACCAGATGTACAAACTTTTTCGACTTTTGTGGATGGTTTTTGTAAAGAGGGGATGATTTTGAGGGCTAAAAGTGTGTTGAGTTTCATGGTTCATTCGGGGGAGGAGCCTAATGTTGTCACCTATAACTCATTGATTGATGGATATTGCTTACAGAATCAAATGGGGGAGGCCATGAAAGTGTTCAATTTGATGGTTCGCCTGAACTGCTCGCCGACCATTGTGAGCTATAATTGTTTAATCCATTGGTGGTGCAAGGTTAAAGACATTGATAGGGCTATATGTCTCTTGAGAGAAATGGTTAAGAAAGGATTGCAACCGGATACTGTAACTTGGACCACACTTATCGGCGGGTTTTGCAGAGCCGGGAAACCACTAGCTGCAAATGAATTGTTCTTCACAATGAACAAATATGGCCAGGCTCCCAATCTCCAGACCTGTGCCATTATATTGGATGGTTTATTCAAAAACCATTTTAATACCGAAGCAATGTCATTGTTTAAGGTAATGGAGCAGTGTAACCTGAATCTTGATATTGCGATTTACAATACTATGCTTGATGGAATGTGCAAAGCTGGGAAATTGAATGAGGCACAAGAACTATTTTCTTGTTTTCTAGCTAAAGGGTTGAAAATTGATGCATATACTTATAACATAATGATTAGAGGTCTATGTAAAGAAGGACTATTGGATGATGCTGAAGACTTGCTTATGGAGATGGAAGAGAGTGGTTGCCAACCTAATAGATGCTCTTATAATGTCTTTGTTCAAGGGTTGCTGCGAAAATATGACATGCAAAGGTTGAGAAAATACCTTCATAGAATGAAAAGCAAAGGCTTTCCAGTAGATGCTACCACCACAGAACTGCTTATTGACATGTTCGCCGCAAATAAAGAAGATAATGTATTTCAAGAGTTTCTGCAGAACTGAAATTTTTATTTAATATCTCTTTTCATCATATCATGAGACCGATCAGACGGTGAACTAAGCTCCAAAGTCTTTGTGGTGCATCCTTAAATCTGTTGTGGATGCAACTGCCCTAAACTTTCCAAAACCAGATGATGGAAAATGGTTAAGTAGAAAGGAGAGCAGGCACATAATGATGTGCATCTAAAGAAGTTCCAATCTGGAGATTAACACAATGATGCATGGTGTTCTGATTGGTAATGCATCCAAAGGTTCAGAGACACGTTTTGGCAATACATTAACCCAAAATTGAACTCAGGTATGTATGGCTCCCCATTATTATGTGTCTGTGTATTATTACCTATCAGTCTCTGCCAAAATTTTTTCAATTGATGAGTTTGGAATGCCTCATTTCGAGTGTTGTGCTATTGCATGAGTTACTTGTTGCATGAAATGTGAAATTGAAATGAAATCTAGTGGTGTGTTTGTAAGTTAAAGTTGAAATAAGTTTTCAGTTGTCTTGTGCCTAATCTATTCGGAATCTACTTGTTAATGTATATATGATCTTTGTTTCTTGCAGATTATTGGAGATGTTGATTTGAGCTTTCAGAAATTTCTTGGGATCACAGTGAACTACTACCTTTTCACCCATGTCTTAACAAGTTCCTCGGGAAAATTAACTTCTATTCTCCCTTGTTGCAAGTTTATCAACAATGTCCCATGGTCTTTGTTTCTAGGCTTCTATGGCAAATAAATGAATAATGTTGTCTATTTAGTATTTACTGCTGTACACCACTTGGAGATGATGCTTTTCTCATTCTTCTCATACAAGTTTTGAGGAGGTCAATCTTTTTTAGCAGAATGTGATTTATGATGATAAATCTGAAGTCTCACTTTGCTTTTATTTTGAAGTTCTTATAAGAGGCCATCCTTTTTTTTAGTTTTAACCATCGGTATTCAGACCTTATTATCAGGGACCAACTAATTAGAATCGGGGTGCGTGACTACCCCTCCCAACATTGTTTTTTCGTTGCCTCTAGGGTTTCGAACTCGAGACTAAGGAATCTAGTGTGGTCTTAGAGTGTGTTTGTTTTAACGTTTGAAACATTAAACGTGAGTTCATTGTTCTTGAAAGTTGTAGTAAGATTGCTTGAATGTTTTTGCAGTAGAAATTTTGAACTTGATTTTATGTTTTCAACCATGGTTAGGTTGAAGCTACTTTTTCTTGCTTCCACTTTGAATTTTTCACGTTGAGATATGATAACAATATGTAAAGTCAAAGCTATCACTGCATTTATTATTTGAGCATCTCATGTATAATATCTCTGAAATTTTGTTTTTTTTTTTATCTTTTATATTTTATATTATATATATATATATTAATGTTAATAAGGTTTAACTTCAAAAACTCGAATGATTTTTTTTTTTTATATATAGGACAGAGTTTTTAGAAGTATAATATCAAACTCATCCTTTTAGTAACTCTTATATTTTAATTATTTTTCATATATTCTTTTTAGTAATTTCACAATAAAAAATTATTTAAATTTATGGTATCTAAATAATGTTCATTTTGTCAAACTCATTTTTGGACAAAATTTTTCAAACATAAATCACGTTAATATCAACTTACTTTTTATCTAAAATTAATTTTACAAAATTAAATTAATTTAAACTTCAGTTTACATGTATTAATCCAAACACACATTAATACCGCCAGACCAATGCAATATTGGTTGAGAGGCCATCATTTACCATTTTTAAAAAGGAAATATGCTGTTATACCAAATTGTTATATACTATTTAATAATAAAATTAATTAGTATTAACTTTAAATTTCATAAAATAGAAAAATATTTAATTTTTTTTCATCGATAGTGTACCATTTTTTTCACAGTAATTCAATCATGTGTTGTTACATCAGTCATATATATAGTTATATTTTCTCTCTCCCACTACCTGAAAAGCCATACAAACGGAGTGTTTTGATTGGACGACAATGTAAAATATATTTACACTGTCAGTGTATCAAAATTAAACTTAATAAAAAATATGAGAGTTGATACATGGAAATTAAGAAAGATGAGGACCAATGCAATGGTATGATTATCACCTTTAATGAATATCACTACTTTACCTAAACCTTATCAAGTGAGAGTCCCTGTAGTAATAATATTAATATAACATGTAGTTGGTTCAAATAATTAAATTGCAAATTTGGTTAGAAGATGCTTGTGCTTTGGTTATATATTTATGTACGTAATATATATTATTTATCTATTAACTTTATATTATTTTAGTTTCATGTTGATCATGACTCTAAAAATTGTAATAAATTGAGTGGAAAGATTGATTTATTCGAGAATCTATCATGTTTTCGATCCGAATTGTCCAACAGAGAAATATATTTAGTGGGTTCACAGTGAAAAAGGATAGCAATGAAACTAAAATCAAATAATTTTAAAGGCATAAAGAATAATATAATTCGAGTCACAACTCAATATGATGATGTCAATAACTCTATAAACAACTATATTTAGATGACATTTTCATCTTATCTGATTATTATTTTAAACCTAACATCTGTAAGCTCCAGCACCCTTCCAAGAAATGTTAATGATTGGAAATTATTGAGAACTTGGTTTTGAGTGATAACAAATCAATACAAAGAAACTATTTTGTTAGAATAGTTTAATGGGTGTTGATATGTGCAGTGAGAAAGCTATTTGAGATAGCTAAAATACACAAGAAAGTTGGAACTACAAGCACTCAAAGCACATGGTTATGGAAGTGTAAAAATAAAGAAAAACAAAGCCCTCAGAAGGAAATCAAGGCATGAGAAAGCTCTTGAGCAACCAGCGAAGAAGATATAAGAAAGCGTTCTGAGAATTGCACTCAGAAACTTCTCAGAAGGCTGCACAAAGTTTTCCTCATAAAGACTACCTCTCAGAAGGACCTTCTCTAAGAATGGCACCTTCACTCAGAAGACATGAGAATCTTCTGAAGAGAGCATTTCCAGAAAACAGAAAGAAAGCAGAAAGAATGCATTCGGAAAGCACTCAAGAAGATCAGGTTTCTCATGAGAAAGCTGTCCAGAAACTGAGAAGATATCAAGACCTTGAAGACTTCTCAAGTACACTCTCTAAGAAGCTGAGAAAGTCTTCTAAGAAGAGTTGGAACTCTCTGAGAAAGCCCAGTTCCAGAAAGCATTCCCAGAAGACAAAGTGGAAGCGTAAGATTCGAATAAAAATCTTCAGAAAGCACTTAAGAAAATCAAGGAATACATGTAAGTACTTTCTGAGGCAGCATAAGAGACTTTCTGAGTAAGTATCAGAAGATACACCTTCTGGAGAAGGTTCAGAAAGCCAGCATCTGAGAAGCTCTCAGAAGCTGTGAGCTTATGAGAAAGCTGTCCAAGAAGGTTTCTCAAGAATCTGAGAGAAATCTTCATCTGAGAAGCCACTCTCTAAATCTAATCAAGGCATCTTGAATGAGAAGATACATCATTAAGGAAGGAAGGAATTCTTTCAGAAACTTCTCATTGGGTTAATCAAGACACATCAAGAAGATGCATCAGCCTTCTCATGAAGTGCTGACTTGGTTATGAGAAAGCAGTTTTCTCATAAGGCTGAATAGAATTTGTGAGAAGCACAAATTCTCAGAAAGAAGTCCTCTCAGAAAGCTCTCAGAAGGCAGTACTCTCGGAAAGCTCTCAGAAAGCTCTCAGAAGGCAGTACTCTCGAAAAGCTCTAAGAAGACAGTCCTCTCAGAAGACTCTCAGAAGGACATATCAGAAAGTCTTGGGAACTGTGCACAACGACTATAATCTGGAAAAGGCTATAAATAAGCTCCCAACAAGACACAAAGTGAGCTTGCACGTTGCTGTAGAAGAGAATCAAATCAAATCAAATCTTTTCTACTCATATTCCTTGAGAAACCCGAGATTCTGTAGAAGAGAAATTTTCTCTCAAAAGAAAATTTCTAGAAATCTTCTATTCTTATTCTTTCATTAGATAACATCCTTGTTGTTGCAAGCTTTGAATAGGAGTTGTTTAAGGATATCCTTTGTTCATTCAAAGTCCTTAAGCATTTGTTTGTAAGTGCTTTACGCACACACTTTTCAAACACAAATCTGTATTTATTTGTAAAAGTCTCACTCATGTGGAGTTGAGCAATTAGAGCCTGAAGAGGCTAGGAAAAGAATACTTGTAAAAGTCTCATGGTGAATGAGCAAGTAGCCTGAAGAGGCCAATCAAAGAATACTAGTCTTGCTCATGGTGTTGAGTTAAGCAAGAGAAGCCAGAAGTGGCTTGATGAAAGAATACTAATCTCTTACTTATAAGAGTGGAGTAAAAAGTCCTTAATTGTTTAAGGCAAGGAAGTCCTCGTAATGAGGCAAGAAAATCCACTTTGGGTTGTGAAGTGGTGGAAGTCCTTTACGTGTTAAAGGCAAGGTTGCCTGGGAAGGCACAATAAGAAGAATATCCTGAGGGAGCCTGGGAAGGCTTCGATAGGAAAGAATATCCATGCTTAGCCTGGAAAGGCTTGTGGAAAGAATATTCACTACAAAGCCTGAAGAGGCTATAAGAAAGAATACTTGAGAGAGCCTGAGAAGGCTTGATAATATCTGTAACTTTGAAGAAAGTTAGTGGAACTCAAACAATTGTTTGAGAACTGGATGTAGGCAATGTTTTGGCCGAACCAGTATAAAAATACTGTGTGATTTCCATCTTCTTATCCTTCATCTTCCTATTATGCTTTTTATGTTTCTAATCAGCTTTCTCATGCTTTAAACTAAAGCTCTATACTCCGCATTTTTATTGAGAAAGCTGCATTTAATAAAGCATTAAATAAAACTGAATTAGAAGCAAATTCTGGACTTGATTCTACGAGTATTACTCATCAGAATTATAAGCAAAGAATCTGATTCTAAGTTTGCAGTTTTATATCAGAATGCTAGGTTTCTCATCAGGTTTCTCATCAGCATTCTGATATCTTCTAAATCAGATTCTCTTGGTTTAATTCATTTAAAGCTTCACATTATTCTAACTTGTTTCTGATTATAAGTTTCTAAATAATCATAATCAGAAAGAGTTTAGAACATTTCTAAATGAATTTATCAAAATCATAAGTGTTGAGAAAGCTGTTCAAAAAGCTATTGAGAAAGCTGTTCAGAAAGCTGTTGAGAAAGCTGTTCAGAAAGCTGCATCCTCAATCAGGTTTCTGAACCGGTGATTTTCTAAGTTTCACATATATATGATGCGCTTCATTCATCCTTCATTAAGGGATTATCTTTATGATCTTTCTTATTGAAAGATAAACCACTTGGATAACTACTGATTGCTTATTGATTGAATATCTTAGGTTGATCAACTCTTGTTGAGAAACCCGAATCAGAAAGCTGACCAAGTGTGTTATACTTTGTGAGAAAGAATTACTTTCTGAATAAGAAAGTAAACAAAATTAAAAATGGGTAAAGCACGATTCAACCCCCCATTCTCGTGCTATCCAACACCTTCAACATCATCCTATTAATAATCAATAATATCATCTTATTTACTAAATCAAACAAATATTAATGAAAAATAAATTATTTAAGTTTGTTTAAAATAATAATTTATTAATATAACATTTGAAATGTATTATTGATTTTATTGTATCAACATCCTAACCGTATTAGAAAATAATATACTTACTATCCTAATGTTGATTAAATCCCGTCTACAAATATCTATTTATTTAGAGAAATTTTTTTATACATCACAAAATCAGTCACTATATATAATAATCAAACTTTTTAAAACTATTAATCTAACTTTTAATATTATAAAATTTATCCAACATTTTAAATGGATTAATTGTCTTAAAAAGTTGAATTATTATATAGGATGACTAATTATAATTAATTTTATAACGTACATATAATATTATTCTTTTATTTAAAATTGAAATTACATATTGGTCAAGAGTCATGACATACCATACATTAAATTTACTAACCCAATTTCTTGAAATTCTATTACAATATAATGATCTGTTTGATCTTCATATCCACACAATAGTCCAATAACATCTACATAGAAAAAAAAAATAGAGTTATAAGTATTACAAGTTACGATATATAAGGGAGAAAATTTTTAACCGTTATAAACTTAAAACATTTTAAGACAATTCCGAAAATATTATAGAGAAAATTAAACAAAAGGTTTGTTATACATTTTTGGAATGATTAAAAAAATTTCCTCAATTTTGATAACTAATGTCAGATTCTCCCACTATTGCATATAATGATTTTTTTTTTATTTATGTAAAAAAGCCTCTTTACATTCAATTAATTTTACATGGATTTCATACTTATTATTAATCATAATTATAATTGTTTTCATGCGGATTATTATTAATCATAAATTTAGACTATGAACGTAAACCTTATTTTTATACTAATTAAAAAAAACATAATTTTATTTATTTTTTACAAAGAAAAAGTTAAATAGAGCTAAAAGAGTGCAGGAACATTGTTCCACGTTATTATATACTAAACATAAAAATTATCACAGACTATTGAAATATTTTCTTTGCTGAAAAAATAGTTCAAAATCTTTTTAATACGTTTTTATTTTGACCACCACAATTTTATACTTTATAGCTTAGTGAAGCAGAGTTATATATTAAAAAAAACCACTTTTATGTTAATATAGAAATTTGAGAAAAAAAATATTTAATTCAGTGTAAAAGATTTTTTACATATTTTCATCTAGTTTTATATTATCAAATTAGCAATAGTAGTTGACTGTTATATAAATGAAGAATTCTAATTAAATGAAGATATAAAAAAAATTTTAGTGCATAAATATAAAAAAAAACACACAAAAAACATTGTTAGTATTGATATTTAATAAAAGAAAGAATTAATTCAATATAGATAAATTTTAATATATTTATCTAACTATGCATTATAAAATTAATAATAATAGTTGATTATCGTATAAATGAAAAATTCTAACTAAATGAAGTTAAAAAAAACGAGTGAAAAACACAAGAACCATTGTTTTTAGTATTTAATTTTTACTATAACTTTTTTACATTGTTATTTAATTATTTTTATCACATTAATTATAATTATATTTTTTTATTATCTTAAAAATGATATAAATAAAATATTTTAATCAAATAACATTATAAAATATCTTTATGATATAGGTAAATCAAAATTAATTCCTTAATTTTCTTTACGGTCAAGAAACATTGTTTTGTTAGTATAGAATTTTAAACAGAAATTAAAATTAAAAATAACTTCGCTTTTCTGTTCTTCTGTCTGTGCTCTTGCTTCCGTTTTCCTTCAGAATTCAATCCAAAATACATAGCATTCTCATTCTACTCTGTACCTCGATTACTTCACTCTCTATCCTCACAATTTTCGCGGTAAAATCAAGTTCTATGCCTCATTTGCAGATCTTCCCCAAATCGACGAGCTAGGGTTTCCACCGGATAAAAATCGGTTCTCGCCGGGGTTTTGCGGCGGAGACATAATCGCCGGCAGCCATGGCTACCAGCTTGCAGATGAGCCCTCAGGTGGAGCAGATCCACGGAGAAATTCGCGATAACTTTCGATTCCTCGCGTATGTATCTTAACCACTGCCTCTTCTTTCTTAGATTCAGTTACGCGAATATAGAAATATTCTTGTTGTAGATTGTTTCACATGTGCCCGCATGTAATGCTAGATAGTGGGTGATCGTTAAACTTGATTTGAAATTATATTTGTTTAGCATCTTATTGATTTAGTTAGGGCTGTGATGTTGTGATCCATGAAATTGGGAGGGTAGTGTTGAAATAAAATTCTGGTCAGTGATGCTGTTGTTTAGAAAATTTCTGACTTGTGTTGTATGTATGGCCTGTAGGTTTAATGGTATTTGAGAATCTGGGAGTTTTATGGTTTGTAAGGGCACAGTAGTGGTTAGTCACATGTTTATTGAGGATAAGTTGGGGTAGCTTATTGTTAAGAGATTGGAAAGCTATGTTTCACAAGTAGTCTCATTTAGCTCATCTAGCTTTATGTTGTAATAAAGAGGATTGCTTATCCTCCAAAATTGTACCTCCTTTTTTCCCTTGTCTTAATGAAATTCTTCTTTTATTAAAAAACAGATTGGGGTAGGTTATAGTACATTATGGAAAGCTATGTTGATGCTTGGTGAAATGAGCATGGGAGAGGATAGTGGTTGTTCTAGAAGAAGCTATGTCTTCAGTGCCACTTGATATACATGATCTTGCTGATAATAATAGTGAAGAGTCAGTGTACAAATGAGTAGATAGTAGTGCGCATAAGCTCAGACCAACTGTTGGTTTTTATCATGTTATACTTGAAAGATCAACCGTTGTGACTTGTTGGGAATGGAAAACACTCCCTTTTTATTAAACAATGCATTTTTCTTTGACCCAACATAAATATATAACGAACCCTTTATTTGAAATTCAAAGTTAACCTCCTCCTTGTTGCACTTAGTTTATTTTTAATTTTTTTCCCAGTTTCAATAGTTCCATATACTCATATATAATGTAACATAGGTGGAAGCCTCGTGCACTAAGCTGCCTTTTTTATATAGCAAAACAACCCTTTTGCCTCTTAACCTTAGTCGGGATTTTCTTTTCACCGAATAAGTGTTTTTGTCTCATTGTGTCACATATCTTTACAATGTCCATTAAAATCATTTCAAAAAGCTTCAAAAATGTTACTGGAAACTATTAAGGGAGCACCGTATGAAGACAAAAGTGAAAAATTGATCATGTACACCAACTTTATGAAATATTTAATTTTGTAACAAAATGGTGCTCTGTTATTCTGTTATTATTGATTTGGGTGTTTAGGTTGCGTTTGATAGGGTGTGCATGATAAAAATATAGGTACCAAAAAATAGAAGATTGGTGTTTAGTGCAAGGACAAGACAAATTATTTGTGTTCGAGGATAGAAATTTTGTGTTTTTTCTGTATTCCTGAAAACCTGAAAACCTGGGACGGGGATATAATTGACCAGGATGCGAGTGCGACAGAAACCAATGTCTTCACACTAATCTAAATGTGATATAAAGACTTTATATTTTATGTCTCTATCTCCGTTGTCTCTGTATTTTTGTCATGTGCTGTTGTTCTGTACACCTCATCAAACATAGCCTAATAGACTAATGCAATTCTAGTATCCAATTTAAATGAAAAGAATAATGGGTTTTAATGCGTAAACATATAAGTTCAAAAAGAGGATGCATAAAATTCTTTATTTGAAAACATCACTTTTCATATAGTTTCACTTTCATCCCAAATCTTTTGATTTCACTGCCCAACTATATCTAAATAGTTTTTCAGTTCATCTTTCTTTATTAGTGCTGTGATATCACCATATTGCATAGATCTGGTGGTTATAATAAGGACATATTTTTCAACTCTTGAAACTTGGTATAATAGTTTGGGCTGCCTCTTTTTCAGTGATGAGTCCAAGTTGTTTATGTTTTCTTTGCGTTATGCATCTTCATAAAGTGATGCATATTTACTTGTCTCTCTTCTACTTTGATGTGTACCTTAGCTGATACCAAGTTAAAATGGGTCAAAGATAGGGATGCAAACTCAAAACTCTTCCACGGAGTAGCGAATGGGAGGAAAAGGAAAAACCTTATCAAAGAGCTCGAGCTAGGGATGGAAGGATTGTTAAAGAATGTGATGTGATTTCTCGGGACATTACTTCTTTCTTTAAGGATCTCTATTCAGAAGAGAACAACTCTAGACCTTTTATTGAAGGCATAGATTGGTTTGCAATCCCACAAGACAAAAGTGCTCTCCTGGAAATACTTTTGTGGAAGAAGCAGTCAACGAAGCTACGTTGAGTATGGATAAAGATAAGGCACTTGGTCCTGATGGATTTACTGCTGGCTTTTTCCGAACTTGTTGGGATATCATCAAATTTGATCTTATGAAGGTGTTTGTCATAGGAATGGAAAGGTGGGTGCTAGCACTAATTCTCGAAGAAGGATAGATCAGTTAGAGTTAAAGATTTTAGACCTATCAGCCTTATTACCAGCCTACACAAGATAATCACAAAACTTCTCTCTAAACGCTTGAATGAAGTTTTGGGAGACACTATTTCTGACAACCAGAGTGCTTTTGTGGCTGGTAGGCAAATCCTGGACATTGCTCTATTGCAAATGAAGTGGTCGATGATATGAGGAGAAGAGCAAAAGAGTTCCTTGTTTTTAAGCTAGATTTTGAGAAAGCTTATGATAGGGTAAACTGGGATTTCATGGACAAAGTGATGGAGAGGAAAGGCTTTGGGTCTAGGTGGAGAAACTGGATTTCACGGTGCCTTTATTCGACTACCTTCTTAGTGATGATTAATGGTGAATCGAAGTCGTGGTTTAAGGTCAGAGAGGACTTAGACAAGGTGACCCTTTATCACCCTTTCTTTTTACTCTAGTGGCTGATGTCTTGAACCGTCTAATATCTATAGCAAAGGATACTAAACTTATTAAAGGTGTTAAATTGGGAAGTGATAGGATCACAATTTCCCACTTGAAGTTTGCCAATGACACTATTCTGTTCTTGGAAAATGTTAAATCTAGTATCCTTACTGCTCTCTCCATTTTCAGGATATTTGAGTTGGCATCTGGATTGAAGATCAATTTGTCTAAAAGTGGTGTGGCTGGTATAAGCACTAATCCTCATGAGCTAGAAAATATAGCATTTGTGGCGAGTTGTCCGGTTTTAGATTGGCCTTTGGTTTATTTGGGGGTCCCTCTGGGCGGTAACCCTACTTGCTCATCCTTTTGGGATCCTGTTGTGGAGAAGATCTCTAAGCGCTTGGCTGTTTGGAAAGGGGCCTATTTTTCTTTAGGAGGATGGATCACCCTAATTCACTCATGTCTCTCTAGTATCCCCCTTTATTTTTTGTCTTAGATACAAAACAGGATCATTTAGTGAGTTGAGAGGTCTATCGTCGACCCAAATAGGAGGGAGGATTGGGTCTTGGGAACATTGTCTCTAAGAATGTGTCTTTGGCTGCTAAATGGCTATGTTGTTTTCCTTTATAGCATCATTCAATATGGCATAAGGTTATTAAGAGCAAATACGGTGTGGACAGGAATGGTTGGAATGCAACCATGGCTACCCGTGCTACACATTCTAGCCCCTGGTAGTTCATCTCTCAGGCTGCATTTGTTTTTTCTGACTCTGGAGTCAGAGTTAGGGAGTTAGTGAAAAATTGACTTTGTCAAGTGTTCGGTGCGAGGGTTACAGTGACTCAGTGAACAAAATTGTCAATTTTTTATTCACTCTAATTTTGGAGTCACTGTGTTTTAGAAGGGAGCACTATGTGCTGGAAGGGAGACACATATGTGAGAGTGTATTCGGAGTCAATTTTGGAGTCATTGTGACTCTGATTCCTATGACACTGACTCTATGATTCCCTTGACTATGATCTCAGAGTCATTGAAAACAAACACTACCCGATCAAGGACATATCTCCTTTAACCCTTTGCTATCCTTGAAACTTGGGAGCGGTTCTCGTGTGATTGTGTGAAATTTTGGGAAGATCATTGGATAGGAGACACCCCCTTAAAATTAGCCTTTTCACGCCTTTACAGCCTGTCCTCTTTGCATGATTCTCCTATCCAGGATTTTTACATTGTGCGGGTTCCTAGTTTTACATGTGATTTTCATTTTTTCTGTAGGTTAAATGATAGAGAGACTATTGATTTCTTACATCTTCTGTCTATTATTGAAAATGTTTCTTTGTCTAATGATCCTGATACTAGGATATGGTCTCTTGATCCATCAAGTGTGTTTACTTGCAAATCTTTCCTCTAGTTTTTAATCCATCCCACAAACACAAATTCTTTTCACCTTGACAAACCCAATTGGAAGTCTAAATCCCCCCTATAAAGTCAAATCGTTTATATGGACAGCTGTGCTCAACAGAATTAATACTAATGACATTTTGCAGGTTTGAAGACCACATAAGGCTATATCTCCTAATGTGTGTGTCATGTGTAGGGCAAGTTCAGAATTTGTGTCACGTCTCTTTTTACATCGCCCCACAATTCGGTTGTTATGGAATAATTTATTCAGCATTTTTCAGGAATGCTGGGATTCTCCAACATCTTTAGATAAGTTCTTGCTCATGAGTCTTGTAGGCTTTGAGGAAGAAAAAAAGTAGCTAGAATTTTGTGGCGATGTGCAATACATGCCATTATCTGGACGTTTTGGTCGGAACACAATCCCCGAACTTTCAAGGATAGATTCTCAGAGGTTGAAGTATTGTGGAATAATATTAGGTGTTTGGCATCTGTCTGGTGTAAAGCTAATAATTTGTTTAGGGATTTTTCTGTCTCAGATATGTCAAGAGATTTAAAAGCTATGTTTCACAAGTAGTCTCATACTCTCATTTAGCTTACATTGTAATACGGAGGATTTAAAATCTTCCTGAATGGATATTAAATCTTGTAACTATTTCTATATTTTTTAACATATCCACATTTTTGCATGCAGAAATGGCTTCCAGAAGCTGGATAAGATTAAAGATCCCAACAGACAGAGTAAGCAGTTGGAAGAACTCAAGGAGAAGATGGTGGAGTGCAAAAGGTAAGCCATGCATTTTGGTGGTTATAATCTTGCTGTCTCTTGGTATCAACTGTAACTTTGAATAAGAAGGAAACTGCAAATTCCATTCAAAATATCAACTTTGCTGGCATCCTTTTCTCATAGGCTAGCTTGTCAGAATATTATTCTTTGTTACAGCTAAATATCATAACAAATAATTCTATGTAGGAACTTTACATTCATGAATCATGGGCAGCATTTTATGATCTTTATCTATATTAAGCATTTTTTATGAAAAGTAAAATTCAATAATATTCATTTCTCATTTACCATTGTAGTTATGTGCTTTCCAGATTCTTTATTTGAAAATTCACTTGCATGTTGGCAAGTGCCAGTGGTTAAGTTTCATGTGATTTTAACATATTTTGTAACTTCCTTTTTCAATGAATTCCCGGCTTTTATAGATCATGAACCATCATGTTTTAACTTCAGGTTGATAAAAGAGTTTGATCGTGAAATTAAAGATGAAGAGGGTAGAAATCCCCCAGAAGTGAATAAACAACTCAATGATGAAAAGCAATCGATGGTCAGTGCTTAAACCCTTTTTTGGATGCTCATGTTGAGGTTCTTTTTCTCCAAAGTTTGGAGAGGATGCAATATTTTCCTTGTATTGTGAATTTGGCATTCATGCTTATCTTGTTTTTAAAATCTCTACAAACTATTTGCATGGCCAAATGAGTCTTAGGCATTTTGTGATCATGCTTAGCAGGGGTAAAAATTTCTTTCTTGCTAGAGATTGATGGAGAGGGAAGATATAGTGACTATAAGATATAACAGTTGGTTAGAACTTAGTCTGCAAGGCCTATATCTGGATTGTAGATCTAGAAACTCTTGTATGTTGTGACTACTATTGAATTCACGTTGTATTTTGCACAATAATGGAAACTATTAAGGGAAACCCTTCTCTTCAATACCTATTAATGGAAACCAGTTTATGGTAGCCTCTGTCCCTTTACTAACAAGTTGCTTTATGTTGTATAATTCATTCCTTGTGGCTAGGAATAGAATTAATTTATTGATCATATAAGAAATTTAGAAGCTTAATTCCCTTGCTTTGCCTCACCTCTCAATATTGATGATCTAATCACTTTAACAGTGGCTGAAACCTTGAAACTACATTGATCATCATTTCTCCCATTACTGTCCTAGTCAAAATCTTTTCTTTTGTAAATATATGGCAATTAGTTTCTTGGCATCATCTATACATCAAATAAAATGATCTCCATATGGTAAACAAACTCTGTTGCTCTATATCTGAGGATTATCCATATGCCTGTTCCTAAATTGCTTATTTGGTATTGTTGCACACAAACAACCGATTCTTTGTTTGCTAACATGCATTTTTTTTGCAGATCAAGGAACTAAACTCATATGTGGCTCTGAGAAAAACGTAAGTTGACACTTCATATCTCCGATTCTGCAATCTGGACAGAATTCTTTAATATAAAGTTTTAGAACAAACAATATGATTGATACCATTTTCTTGTGAACATGTTCAACTCTAAAATCATGATAAATAATATTCACAGTTGGTATTAGTAGAAATAATAATTCAAAGTTTCATTTCTTTTCCTTTTCACTTTTCAAAACATCAATTGAAGTTAATCCCTTTGACCCTTGCTACCCGAATGATTGATAGGTACATGAATACCCTTGGTAATAAGAAAATTGAGCTTTTTGACATGGGAGCAGGAGCAAGTGAACCTACAGCTGAAGAAAATGTTCAACTGGCATCAGGTAAAATGTTTTACCTCGGACAGCTTTATTGCTGGTATTATGTTAAATTGATGAAGATTTTTTTATAGTCATATGCTGAATGAAAAATTTTGGCCTTAGATTTTGTTTTTATATTTCCCAGTTCATGCTGGTGATCGGTCCTGCTATATTTCTGATGTGTGTTGACCTGTCAATTTTTGGATTGACAGGTTCAGTGTAAGTAAGAAGTGTAGTGTAATCTGGGTTTATTGTTGCAAGTGTCCATGGGTTTTAATTTGAAACCATGTTCCACTCAAGTGTTGTCATCTAACTGATACATTTGTCTTTCTTAAATTTAAGTTTGTTTTCGTTATTTACGCTTGACTTGTCTAGTGGCTTCACAATGGCCCCAAAATTCTGTAATGGTCAGCACAAGAAGATATTTTAAGAAGGCTTTATTATAGACAAACTGGTATAGAGATGCTATACTCCTGATTCACTAAAGGTCAGCATCTGTTAATTTATATGGAAGGCCTGTTCAAAGGCAAGAAGTATATATACTTGGTATACATGCCTGATTCAAAGGAAGTACCATTACCCATAAGATGATACAGAAATTCTCCATATGATTTAAAATACATTTTTCTTTCAATTAACTTCGGTGTTAAAAGCCCTTAGAATACATTTCATTATAGTTTTTTTTTTTTTCAATTGGAACCTGTCTCCATCTATAATTTACAAATCCTGTTTGTCTGCTTATTTTTGGCATTGACATACTTCAGGCTTCATCTTTGTTGGTGCATTATACTTGATTCTTTTGGTTGGGGGCTGGGGCTTCCCCTGTAATTTTTCAATGATCTTATGTGTAGTGAATGAGATAACTCACCAAAATGCTCGCTTGGCTTATTGTATAGAAATGTCTAATCAAGAACTAGTGAATGCTGGGATGAAGACAATGGATGAAACTGATCAGGCTATTGAAAGATCTAAACAGGTGACTAACGTCAGATTCAGAATTATAACTTTCATCGCTCCTTTGCATTTCTTCTCAATTTTATATGAAATGTAGGTTGTACATCAAACAATTGAAGTAGGGACCCAAACCGCTACTACCTTGAAGGGCCAAGTAAGTTTATCTGCTCCAATAGTATTTTTAAAGGGAAGATTCTATCTGATTACACATTTGACATTTATGTCATCAATCTCCGCAGACCGAGCAAATGGGCCGAATTGTTAATGAGCTTGATTCAATTCAATTCTCGATTAAGAAGGCCTCCCAACTTGTGAAGGAGATCGGTAGACAGGTTGCTTTTAACTTCTTTCATAGCATCTAAGCACTGTTTTCTTTTCAAACCTTGTCACCAGCTTAAGTGTCTTTACCCTGCTATCAGGTAGCTACTGATAAGTGCATCATGCTGCTGCTGTTGCTTATCGTCTGCGGCGTTATTGCCATTATTGTTGTGAAGGTACTATCTTGATTCCGTCTATGATTTTCCATCTACTTGTGGTGGATGTCTTTCCATCTCATGTAATCCATTTTTTCCCCAAAATAGACAAACTAGGCTAAGTTGCTAGAAGAATTTTTTAAAACTAACTCTTATATGAAATAACTTCAATAATATGTAGTGCTTTCTACACTAAGAAGCACGGACACTGACATGGACACAGACATGGAGACACACCAAACTAAAAAATCACAGGACACAGACACGTCATATATATAAATATATAATAAATACTTTTTAGTAAAACTTCTCTTACTTTGAGTTTAAAATACATATTTAATTTAAGTTTTTTGAGTCAAGTAAATTTAGGTTGGATTTGATCTTAAGTTTCTTCATAAAGTATGAAAAGATAAAAAAAGAAAAAAATGTGTCATGTCCATGGTGTTCCCGGCTTGTGTCTATAGTGTGTCACGACGTGTCCGATGCATGTCAGACAGGGTCCACCATGTGTCCAATGCGTGTCCGTTCTCAAAAAAAATTATTTTTTCTCGGACACGTACGGATGCGTGTCGGAGACGTGTCCACTGCGTGTCCACCGGGTGTCGGACACGTGGACACGCCTTAGCATCGGTGTGTCTGTGCTTCCTAGTTTCTACGTCACTGGAGAAAATGACGGCATAAGCGCACAATGATCTGTAGAAGCAAATTGCTTTTGAAATGCTTATATTGAAAATAATTTGCCAACAAATCATATCATGTACCATGCCATTGCCAACAACACTATACTGTTTTAACTGGCATTTATATTGCAGATTGTGAATCCTAACAACAAAGATATCAGGGATATCCCAGGATTAGCTCCCCCAGCTCCTCCTAGCCGGAGGCTTTTGTACGTGAGGGCGGGGGAATATTCTGATTGATTCTTATGTTAGGACAGTTTTATCCATCCTAATCCCATAAACCTGATTCATGAGATTCCCTTGGACATGGGAAAATTGGAGGGTTGCCTTATGGAGGCATCATTTGGATCTCCTCAGTCAAATTTAAATTTGAAGAGAATTTCTTACGGAGTTGTGCATATCCAGTTTGTGATTCCTATGTAAATCACACGAGCGCCTCTTTCTTTGTTTTTGAGTGCCATGTTGTTTCTTTTATGTAACATTCAAGAAAATGTTGTAGGGTTAGAAAAAGAATGTGATATTCCAGTGTGAGATCTATGCTGTACATGTCCATTAAAAGGAGATTTACGTTTTTCTTCCCCTCTTATATGTTTGTAGTTTACGCGTATATTTCAATCTGTGTCAGATGTATTGGTTTGTAAATTATATTTATTCTAAGTTGTGGTTGCTGCTGTTCATATATGCTTTTCTTTTCGTTATTGGGGAGTAAAGGAATTGAAATCTCTTTTGTGCAAAATAAAGTGTTCTCTTTATATTCCTATGTGCACGTCAACTCCTTCATTTTTTTAAATGTGCAAATAGAATAAATTACTATAAATTTAATAAATTTTAAGTTGTTCTGCGTATTTGGAAAATTTTACGGAGTTAAGTAAGGGTTGATACATTTGGTTTAACCTTCTATTCAAGCTAATCGTAATTTGAGTTCAAATTTTGGGTTAATTTACTCTTGATGAGCGATCTATAAATTCTATTGTAAATTATTGTAGAGGATGGTAGTCTCTCTTGGTCATGTACGGAGATATGTCTTTCCTAATCTAAACTTTTAATAACTAAACAAAAATTTAGCGAGTCCATTTGTATATAATAAAAAATTTAGGCAGTATTTTATATATTTGTATTTAAATGGACATCGGACACTAGCAAGCACAAAAAAGATAAGGTGACTGAGGGAGGCCAGAAAGTAGGACTAGAGGGTGAAACCGTGAAAGGCTCCTTATGTCTAGGAGAGTGATAAGACTATAATTTCCTATCTTTATATTTTCAGTTATGTTTCATGTTATTTTCTTTCTGTCTAATTCAATTTTCACTTAATAAACACATCAGAGAGGAGGGCAGAAATCACGGTAATTATTGCTCCAAATCTCTTATTTTTTACATTTTTCTGTTCTTCTTTGTTGTCCATAGATGTCCGTTCTTACAACTGTTCTTACAACTGGTATCAAATGCCCAAAATAAAATTAAGGGTATGTACCCAAGATGATGTGTCAACTAGCAATTAGGGAAGGGAAGGGAAGTAGGACCTACATAATTAAAGTTAAGTTCATTCTTAGTCTTACCCAACATATTTATAATCAATAAATTGTAGTGTACTCCACAAATACGGACTAAGTATTTGTACTCCATAAATACACAATGATATCCACGCGCTACCAGCTCAAGATTAATCATCAGACACGCGTACAACCCATAAAAAATCCCCAAGCTACCGCATCAGACACGCGTCCAGTCCATCCACAAATCCCCAAACTATCGTCTTCAACTCATTTCATGTCTTTAGCGTTTTTCGATCTTTTTACTCATTCTTGATTTCTTATTCTCCACATGCACAAATCACACAATCTCATTTTTGCTCATTTTTTATTTCTTCATTTCTCATTTCTGATTTCACGATTAATTTCTTTTTGTCTAGTTCTCATTTCATTTCAGTTCTTATTTTCATTCTTTTTTTTTTCACAAACTCCATTTTTGCTGCAATGGATGAAACTTCAATGGGGAAACTTCAATGGAGGAAAATGTTGATTTCTTTGATCAGATTGTTAGCAAAAAAATGATTTAGGTACTCGATTTTGTTTTTTTTTTATCAGTTTCATGTTATAGATTGGTTTCTCATACTCTGAAATAGTGTTACGCTTGCTCACATAAACTGAAGTTTTTGCTCACATATTTTCTTCGTTCTACTCACATTATCACTGATACTTTGCTCACAATAACTTATATTTTGCTCACAAAATATTTTCTGACACAGGTCCATAATATATGTTCAATTCAGAAGGGAGAGTATCCACAGAAGGGCATCCGTTTCATTTCAAATGCTGATGCAAAATTGTTTTATTCCAACTATGCAAAGAAAGTTGAATTTTCTTCTAGAATATGTTCCTCCAAGAAAGATGTTGATGGAATCGTTAAACAAAAAACATATACATGTGGCAGAAAGGGTACAAAGAGTTCTGTTGTCGCCACTTTGGAGAAGAACAAACTCATATAAGTAGCCAATTGCAAGGCAAGGATGGTGGCAGACTTGACAGAGATTGTTCGTCGGTTGTTACAGCTTTGGAGTTGGATCACACGCATGAGTTGTCTGAAGAGAAGGTCAAATTCTTCAAGGAAAATCGTGGGAGTAGGGATGACAATGGATATCCGTAAATGGGGGAATCCGCGGGGAAATCCGAAATTGGGGATCCGATGTTGGGGAATTTGTCTCCATGGGGATGAGGATGGAGACTAAAATCCCCCCGTGGGGTTTTTTGGGATGGGGACGGGGACTATGTCCCCCGCCCTATGGAGATCCCCGCCCCGAATGTATTTTTATAATTTATATGGTGTGGGATGTAATTTTCATGTCATGATAATTAATAATAATTAGTAGTTTATAAAAGATATAATAAACTTGGAGAGAAGTTGGTTACCATACTAGCTACCCTACTTTGCAGCTGAGATCTTTGTCCTTACTTTCAATTATTTAGTTTCCATGATTTTATTGTATTATTTTATATATATTATATATAAAAAGTAAGAGTTTGCTTCTAATCTTCGCAAAACTTTATTTTTGGGACTGTCAAACATGCTTTTTCAATCCTTTATTTATTAATTTTTAATAAAACAAATTTTCTCATTAACACCTCACTTCACTTTAACCTCACTTAAAAAACCCTAGCCCAAACACTTGCGCCGCACAACCCTACCCTTTGGAGTTTAGACTTTCACTCTCCCACACATAGATCAAACCCTCACCCTTCACTCTCACTCACAGACTCGCCAACCCTCACACTCCTTGTCCTTCTCCCTCTCGGCCTCTTGCATCTCACAACAACTCCTTCTCGTCCTAAGAGTCGCCGTCGCCGCATCATCTCCCACGACCGCCTTCATCGCTTCACCCTTCGTCACTCGCGATCGCCTTCTCCCTTCCTCTTTCGTTGCCTTCGCCCTTTGTTACTCACTCTCCTTTCTTCGTCACTCAGGATCGCACGATCGCCTTCGTCATTCACTGCCTCCAGATATGTTTTTGTTTTGTTCCAGATCAGTTTCTGTTTTAAATTTTTGTTCTGTTTTGTTTGCACTTAATGTTCTATATTCTTTTTCTTACTCTGAGCTTTATTATGATTTTGTTGCTCTGAGCTTTGTTCTGCTCTGTATTTTTGCTTTTGTTTCTATTGTTTTATTTTTGTTCCAAATCTGTTTTGTTGTTTTTCTTTCTGTTTTGTTACATTTTCTTCCATTTTTCTGTTTCGTGTTTCTGCTCTGCTTTCTATTGTTTTATGTTTTTTTCATTCCCCATTCGGTTCCCCGCGGAGATCGGGGATCTGTGGATTTCAGGGATGGGGAACAATTCCTCCCCACGGCAGGGATCGGGGGTCGGGGCGGGGACGGGGATAGTACCCCCCGCACTTGCCCCGCCCCATTGCCATCCCTACGTGGAAGCCCAGACTTTTGAAACTCTATCGTGTACATGTCTATACATAGAAAATTAAAATATATTTCAAATAAGATGACATGATACATTATCTACTTTACGAATTTTATAAATTAATAAAACTAAGCTCCACATATATTGAATTTTAAAATGAAGCTAGTTATTCAACAAATTCAAAACAAACCTACAACCACTGTTCTGGTAAATTTTTCCTTCTTAAAGTCATCAATCAAATCAACCAACTTGAAATGAAACACTCTACATGCAATATCAGGTCTGTCATCAACAAACAACCCTTGATCCTTTACAAATCGACGTATCTCTAGCCAATTATGATTGAGAAGTAACATTTAGAAATAAATCATGATAACCAAAATGTTTACAAATAGCCATGGTATCTTGACAATTATTAAACATGTATCGTCGACCACCGGTAAATGAAGAGGGTAACACAACTCAATTCCCAATAGAAGATGATTATGTGTCACCACGATCTATTGCTCCCTCTAAACCCTTTAGAGATTCAGCTCTAATATTCTATTGGTTGTTACAAATGAATGAAATCCGTTAAGATTCAACCATCGAATAACAATCAACAATGAACTGTTGGAATAATTTACGACTTTTTAAAACAATGTTACCATCATTTCCGGGCTCTTCAATCCTAAATGCAATAAACTCCCTCATCGACACTCTTTTCTTCTTAGTGCAATTCCTATTTGATCCTCTAAATGGTATATCTTCTTGTAACCATCTTCACCATACGGAAAGAGCAATGGGTATTGAAGCGGTATATATGTTGTATGTGCTTCATGTAGCCTTTTTAATTTCCCAGACTGACATTCAACAATAATATTACGCCCATGGCTTGAACTATCAAAATATCTAACTATTAAATCAGCTACTACTGAAATTGTTGGAATATTGTATGTTCGAGGATCAGATAACCTTTTCCTAAATAAGCGCAACATAAAAATTGGAGTAGTGGTAGACTGAAAGATATCTCGAACCCGTCTAAATGTTTCCACTAAAACATTGTGCTCATCTACCAAATCTCGCATGTCTGTTGTGTTGCATGAGTAATATCACAAAAAACTTTAGCATTAAACATAAATGAAACAACTACACATGAATAATAAAAATTAATACATACCTAAAATTAATGGATTTTCCTATTGGCTATTTCATTCGTTGTGTCATAAACGTATAATTAAGCAAACTTCGGTTTCTCACCATTAGCTGGGAGCGCAGTGCCAATACGATGAAAATTTTACCCACTTATGATGAACTGAGGGGGACCATTGCCATTATTTTGTGCTCGATCAATTTTACATCCAATAAAAGTAAATGAAAACATACTATTATACATACGTATGTTTTCAATAAAATGTTTAGATCGCAGATCATACCTATTTAATAAATCACACAGAAGCTTTGGAGGCGTGCATAGTAAAGGAAATTGAACTCTTCCTTTACAGAAACATAGTGAAAAATTTGAATTTTCACTATTATCAGCTTTACTTGCACTCTTATCAAACCACAACAATGCTCCACAATACGAACAATCAAATGCACACTCCCCACAATTAGAATAACCTGATACAAAAAAAAAAAAAAACAAAACCTCATCATATATGGGCACAAAATGCAACGTATACATCAACATAATAAAATATACATATCAACATGTTCATTTTCATCAAATATGGGATTAATACGAAGTTGATTTGTAATACTGGAGTTAGAGGATTCAACAACATCACACAACTCATATCCTAACAAAAAAAAAAACATTAAATAACTTTCAAAAAGACTTAATTTAAAAATTGTCAAAGCATCATACCATCACTAAAATCACCTCTGCCACAAACTTGAGATGTCTACTCAGTGTCTACCAACCATCTTCCCCCAATAGTAATGTCATGGCTTGAATGAGGAGCTTCATCTGAATTATGGACTATCAATTAACATTATAAGATTCTTCTCTTAACGACTTACATTGTTTATGAAGACATTTATAAAATAGTTCATATTCACATTCAATAATGCTTGACGTACAACAGAAATACGTCCAACTTGTATCCAACGCGTATCCTATCTATGTTACAGGATGTGTGCTATACATATAGACATATATGTACAACACTGTCAGCACACATCCTGTAATTTTTATCTTTTGTTGGGTGTCTACTACCACTTGCTTATTTTGTCCTCATAATTTTTATCTTTTGTTGTCGAGCGACCTTTGCTTTTAAACTTGAAATATCTCTTTCGAATTTTACTATTAGACTATTACAAAAAAATATACAAAACCCAAAATGAAAACCAAGTTAAGAGAATTCTTCCAATAAATTCATTAAACCCACTCAAATCACATATATCTTAGACAACACATGCCAAATAATTAATGAAATAAAATTAATGTAACAACAAAAAATATAAAAACTTAATATATCAGTTGTAATTTATTACGTTTTTTAGTCAAACAATCCCAACCATTTGCATTTGAGTCTGCACCTGTTAGGCTAATAATATCATATAACATGTATTCAAATTAGATACATGTTAATGAGTTTAATACAAAAGATAACTACACTACTTCCAAATGCAACAAATCAAATGAACTGAGTCTTACCTTTAATTTCTTCACATGATATTCACCTCAATCACAAATTGTTAATCCTATAAGCTCTCGTCATTCTATGTAACCACATTACATCAATTTCATAAATAAACATGTTACGTTGCACTGTATTATACAAAGAATGGTAACCTATAAAATCAACATTCTCTAGTTTAATTTATTAGATATAATTAAGATTTAATTATACTCAGGTCTCAATTGTTTTATCAAATTTTGAATTTAGTCCCTACAACTTAAAAGTTTAGAATAATTGAGTCCCTAAAGTTTTAATTCCTTTTCTAATTGAGTCCTTAAACTCATTTTTATTGGGAAAAAAAACACTTAACCACATTTTTCAATGTGGTTAGAGATAAAAAAAATAAATTAAAAATATTACTAAATTTTAGTTAAGTTATTTATATTTTATTTCTGTAATTTTATTTATTTATATTATATTTTTATTTCAATTTTTGTTTCATTTCATTAATTTTTTTAAAATTTATTTTTATTTTGATTAAATTTTTATTTATATATTATGTCAATTAAATCAAAATAAATGTAAAAAGGACAAAGAAAATTAGAAATAAAATAAAAATAAAATAAAATATAATATAAAAGAAAAGGAAAAAGGAAAAAATAAAGTGAAAAAAAAATTAAAAATAAGAAAATATAAATAATTTAAAATATTTTGTGTTATATTTAATTTCATTTATAAGTATTTTATATTATTTTCTATTTAATTTAATTCACTTTTCATAAAATATAATTTAAAATTTAAAATTTCAATGATTGAGAAAAATATTTTAAATTAACTATCAATTCAATTATTTTTAATTTTATTTTTTTTCTAATTTTTAGTTTATATTATTTTAGTTTTTAGTTTATTTTATTTTTAATTTTATTTTTAGTATAACTAATTTAATTTAATTTTGTTTCTAATTATTTTTTACATTATTGATATTATTTTATTTGATTGTCATAACTTATAAATAAAAATTTAATCAAAATTAAAACAAAATTTAAAAATATAATCTAAAATAAAAATAAATTTGAGAAATAAAATATAAAATGATAATTAAAATTTAGTAATATTTTTATTTTATTTTCTTTTTTATCTTTATCAACATTTTAAAAATGTGGTTGAATGTGTTTGTTTAATAAAAATTAGTGTCAGGAACTTAATTAGAAAAGAAATTCAAACTATAGAGACTCAATTCTAAGTTTTTAAATTGTAGGGATTGAATGCAAAATTTGGTAAAATTATAGGGATTTATAGTATAATTAAACCTATAATTAATTAAGAGATTTATTATGAAAGAAATTTCAAAGATATTAAAATACTGCATCCACATATATCCACCCTAATAACCTAAGAGAATTTTCTTTTATTGATGATCCTACAATTTACCGATACCAAACATATCATTAGACAGTTACTGATATAGCAAAACTAAGTTCACAAATTGACAAAAAATAAACAACCATTATTGATGTTCCCTGCATCCGCATATTGTTTTTGTTCAATTTCATAATGTTTATCATTTTTAAATCTTTGAGTGTCACTGAATATGAGTATGTTTTAGAATTACTTCAAATTATCAATAACAACTATAAATAATAAATAGACTAAACCAAACATGCATTGTAACATATCAAACAATATTAAATTAATTAAACTACTACTTCAATATATTTAGTTCACATTGTTTTCATCATCTGTACATAATGCTACTCAATATGCATTGAAACACAAGGTTTTTTAAATTAAAAAAAACTCCAAAGGGACAAAAACTTTAATTTACTAAAATTAAAGATTTTACAAATAACCCCAAGTCGTAATTTATATTCAATTTTAAATTAGAACAAATATACTTAATTTAATTTTGCTATTAATTTTTCGATCTCAACACTTATTTAGATTATCTTAAAATATGCTAAATTTGTTCCAATAACAAACAAATAAAATTTTACCAAATATATTTAAAAAATCTATTAACCATGTATAACAGTTTGCTTTGAACCAACCTTAAGTTAATTTGTAAAAATTATTTTCTCAAAATGAAAAAATTAAATTAACACTCAACAAATTTAGATAAAATGGCAACTGCATTTATATTCATACTTAAACTTCAAGACCTTGCTACAGTGTGCAATAAATCGCACACATAGACACAACTACATTCATAGCAAACATATATAATACATGATAATGTAACAGTAACTTCAATGACCCTACTACCACAAATAATTCAATTAATATTCATTCAAAAAATACACTAACCTAAAATAATCACAGCCCACACCCATAAAGTTTTGAAGCACACCAAATTCTTTATAACCCAATACAGACCAAACAACAAAAAACAAACTAAGCAAATAGCTAACAACAACAAACGAGAAATGAAATCAAGACTACAGTTAACCTAAGAAATAACAACTACAATTACTCCTCAAATTTAACTGTCTTCAAATTTTCATTTCCAAAACTCCCAACTGCCTCAATAAATTCAGCCTTCAAGCTACGTTTTACAGGGTAATAGTTGAACTTTCTTTCTCATAAAAAGCCTATAACAAACAAAATAATTAATTATTCATTTCCACATACCAACTAAAACAAACATCATAAATGGAAATGGAAAACAACTTACAACAACTTTCTTAGGGACAACATTCATAACAATTTCAGGAACAACCTCATCATTGATTGTAAGAACACTTTTCCCAGTACAACATATAATTTTTCTAGCATCAACACCCTCACACATTTCAGCAGAAATTTCTTTCAGCCCAACAACAACTTTAAAAGGAGTACCAAATGCAGCCTATGAATAAATCAAATTAAATACTACACTACACATACTAAAACACAACAACAAAAATCACATCAACCATCTCATTTTCTAACCTTAGATGGACTAATTTCAGCTCCATCCAAAGAAAACATTGCTAAAATGTTGTTGTCATCACAAATCCTCTTAACACAAAATGTGCAAATATAACTATGGGGAGATATAGCCTTAGTTTCTATTCTAAACAACATCTTCTTTTGACACAAATCATTAAACAAAGTGGGGTACACATTGTTTCAAACATTCTACAATAATGTTAAACAAAAAGTCAACATATACAAAATAATAGTTCATATAATCATTACATTAACCAAACAAATGGAATGTATATAATGACGGATCCAGAAAATTTTAACAATGGGGGCAAAAATGTTACATCATTAATACTTATAAATATAATATGATGTTTCTTAAAATTTTATAGTGTGGGGGCAAATAAAATAGTACAATAGGAGCAAATTATATACAAATCTATGTATTTCTAAACAAGTATTGAAAATTTAGTGGGGGCATAAGCCCCCACAATAACACAAATAGATCAGCCCCTGAATGTATACCTCAGGATTACGCATTAACTCAACAAAAGTTTCAGCACATGTTTTCTTAAATATAGATCCACACTCTTTCTCAAACAAAACAAAAACAACAATGCCACTTGGATCCCCCACCTTTATCTTTAACTTAAACCTATTAATGATAGACAAAAAACTTCTATTTCTGATCACTTGAGTGAATTTCAAGGTGTATTTGACTAGTTGTCTAGCATGAGTGTTAAATTTGAAGATGGAATTTTGGGACTTTAGTTGTTAAATACTCTTCCTGATTCTTGGGAGAACTTCGTGTTACTTTGTCTAGTTCTGCTCTTGGTGGTATTATAACTATGAATGTTGTAAAAACCGTTGTTTTAAATGAAGAAGTCAGAAGACAGACTCAGCAGGTATCCTCTTCACAGTCAGAAGTTTTGGTTACTGAAAACAGGTGGAGAAGTAAAGGCAGAGACTCAGGAAATAGTCAGAGAAGCAAAAGCAAGCACAGAAGTAAATCAAAGTCCAAGTACAAAAATTATGAGTGTGACTACTGTGGTAAAAAGGGCCATCTTCAGAATTTTTGCTACAAGGTGAAGAAAGACAAAGGCAAGAAGAAAGAAAAGAATGATGATCATGTTGCTACCACTTCTGGGGATGATCTTGTTATTGTTTGTGATAAGAATCTAACTAATGTTGCTTGTGATGACTCTAGTTGGATTGCAGATACAGGTGCCAGTTATCATGTGACATCAAATAAAGAATTCTTTTCATCCTACACTTCTGGCAATTTTGGCGTGTTGAGGATGGGTAATGAAGACACTTCAAAGGTGATTGGTACAGGTACTGTTTGCTTGGAAACCAACATTGGCACCAAGTTAACTTTGAATAATGTCAAGCATGCACCAGATGTCCGGTTGAATCTACTTTCCACTGGTACTTTTGATAATGAAGGTTATGACAGTACTTTTGGTGGTGGTAAGTGGAAACTCTCTAAAGGTTCTATGATGATGGCACGATGTAAGAAGTGTTCTCGTTTGTACGGGATGAATGCTTCTGTTTTTATTGATGACATAAATGTTGTTAACTGTGATGGTTCATCAGATTTATGGCATAAGAGGCTTGGTCACATTAGTGAGAATGGGTTAAACTCCTTGGTCAAGAATAATTTTATTACAGGTGTGACTTGTGCTAAATTGAAGAAATGTGCTCATTGCTTGGCTGGGAAACAGAACCGGGTTGCTTTCAAGAGTCATCCTCCTTCCAGGAAATCAGATTTGCTTGAATTGGTGCATTCTGATCTTTGTGGTCCGATGAGGGCTAAGACCTTTGGTGTTGGACTTTATTTTGTGACTTTTATCGATGATCTTTCAAGAAAGTTTTGGGTTTATGTTCTGAAGTCTAAAGACTAGGTACTCAGTGTTTTCAAACAATTCCAGGCTTCCACTGAGAGAGAAACAAGGAAGAAACTGAAGTGTATCCGCACTGATAATGGTGGCGAATTTATTGGACCTTTTGATCACTACTACAAGGAGCAAAGCATTCGACACCAGAAAACACCCCCGAAGACTCCTCAGCTCAATGGCTTGGCAGAAAGGATGAATAGGACATTGATGGAGAGAGTCAGATGTTTTCTTTCTGAAACAAAGTTACCTGGATCTTTTTGGGGTGAGGCTTAATATACTGTTGCACATGTTATAAATTTATCTCCTGTTGTTGCTTTTCAGGGAGATGTTCCTAACAGAGTTTGGTACGGAAGGGATGTCTCCTATGACCACCTACGTGCTTTTGGGTGCAAAGCTTTTGTACATGTGCCGAAAGATGAACGAACCAAGTTAGATGTCAAGACGAGACAATGCATCTTCATTGGTTATGGCCATGATGAATTTGGCTATAGATTTTATGATCCTGTTGAGAAGAAATTCATCCGAAGTTGTGATGTTGTTTTCATGGAGGATCAGACCATTGAAGATATTGACAAGGCAGAGAATTCGAAGACTCCTGATGGTTTGGTTGATCTTGATCCAGCTCCTGAGACTCAGATGCCTGATGTAGCAGATACTGGTAATGATGTTGATGCTCAAACTCATATTCATGATGTTCCATTTGAGATTGTTGATGATGTAGCTGATGATGTTATTGAGCCTGTTGTTCCTCTTAGGAGGTCCTCTAGACAGCGTTTTTCTTCTACTCGCTACTCATCTCAGGAATATGTACTCCTCACTGACGGGTGAGAACTTGAGTGCTACGAAGAGGCGATGGAGAGTGAGAACAAGAAAGAGTGGGTAAATGCAATAGATGATGAAATGAAGTCATTGCGTGATAACCACACATTTGAGTTGGTCAAGTTGCCTAAGGACAGGAAAGCTTTGGAGAATCGATGGATTTACAAGTTGAAGACCGCTGATGATGGTTCTATTCCACAATACAAAGCTCGTTTGGTTGTCAAAGGCTACTGTCAGAAAAAGGGTATTGATTTTGATGAAATTTTCTCTCCTGTTGTTAAAATATCTTCTATCAGAGTTGTTCTTGGTTTGGCAGTTAGTCTTGATTTAGAGGTTGAGCAGATGGATGTGAAAACTGCTTTCCTTCATGGTGATTTGGAGGAATAAATTTACATGGAGCAGCCTGAAGGCTTTGTGGTAAAAGGAAAAGAGGATTATGTCTGCAAATTAAAGAAGAGTTTGTATGGGTTAAAACAAGCCCCGAGGCAGTGGTACAAGAAATTTGAGTCGGTTATGATTGAACAGGGATTCAAGAAGACCACCTCTGATCACTGTGTTTTTGTGCATAAATTCTCTGATGATGATTTTATCATTTTATTGCTATATGTTGATGACATGTTGATTGTTGGTAAGAATTTGTCTAGAATTGACAGGTTGAAAAAGGAGCTTAATAAGTCTTTTGCAATGAAGGACTTGGGACCAGCAAAACAAATTCTTGGGATGCGTATTTCTCGTGATAGAGAGTCCAAGAAGCTATAGCTATCTCAAGAAAAGTACATTGAAAAGGTACTTCAGCGGTTTGGCATGGATAAAGCTAAAGTGGTAAGTACACCTCTAGCTTCTCACTTTAAGCTTAGCACTAGACATGCTCCTTCTAGTGATAAAAAAAAAGAAGATATGCAACATGTTCCTTATGCATCTGCAGTAGAAAGTTTGATGTATGCAATAGTTTGCACTAGGCCTGATATAGCTCATGTTGTTGGTGTTGTCAGTCGTTTTCTTTCCAATCCTGGTAATGAGCATTGCAAAGCAGTGAAGTGGATATTGAGATATCTCTGTGGTACTTCTGGTTTGAAAAAGTGTTTTGGAACTGGGAAACCTATTCTTTGTGGGTATACTGATTCTGACATGGTAGGGGATGTTGATTCTAAGAAGTCTACTTCTGGTTATTTGATTACCTTTGCAGGGGGAGCTGTGGCTTAGCAATCTATGTTGCAAAAATGTGTTGCTTTGTCTACAACTGAGGCTGAGTTCATTGCTATTACTGAGGCATGTAAAGAATTGCTTTGGATGAAGAAATTTGTGCAAGAACTTGGTTTTACTCAGGAGAGGTATGTTTTATTTTGCGACAGTCAGAGTGTTATTCATCTTGGCAAGAATTCCACTTTTCATGGCAGGTCTAAGCACATTGATGTGCGATACCATTGGGTCTGTGATGTTTTGGATTTGAAGGTGATGGAACTTGAAAAGATTCACACTGATGACAATTGTTCTGATATGCTGACAAAGTCATTGCCGAGGGTGAAGTTTGAAGATTATCGCATTGCTACTGGTTTGATCTGTGCCCTTAATTGAGTCGGCGGGGAGTTTGTTATGTGGGCCTCCCTCTATTAATGGCCATCTTTTCGGCGGGGAGTTTGTTATTAAAAGAAAAAAAAAGGTTGAAAAGTCAAGGTTATGGTGCCCATTTAATTGCTCTTGCAATTTTTCAACAAACACACACATACACACTGTGAGAGAGTGAGAGAACCCGAGAGCAGAGAAGAAGAAAGCCCGCATTCTGTTCGTCATTCTTCTCATTTTTTTCATTCTTCCAGTTCAGATCGAAGCTTCATTTGAGCTCCGTCTTTTATGAAATTTCAGCCACTTGTTCCTGGTGTTATGGTCTTTCACCTGGTATATTCAGATATTTACTCTTTCATTGTTTGGGTAGCCGATTTATACATGTCTAGGTGATTTATTTTCACTAGTTAGGTGATTTATTTCCACTATTTTGGTAGAGTAGGTCATTGTTGTGAAACCTATTTTGTTGAGGTTATTGGTTGTACTCTGGATAATTTTATAGTGGAATATTTTCTGGACAAGGTCCCGTGGTTTTTTGTCCCTGTCATTTGAGGATTTTTCCACGTTAAAATATTGGTGTGTACTCTCTCTGGCCGTTACTGTTTAATTTTGTACCTTGGAAATATTGTCTATATGGTCTACTGCATATTACGCTCCTCATAGGTTCATTCAAGCGGGAAATGTTTTATTCCGCTGCAATCAATTATTTTCTTATACCTTTCTCAACACCATCTAGAATAACAGACCTTCCACAATGACAAGCCGGGTACCACCAAGGGTCATCTTCCACAATATTTATGATAGTTCCCATAACAACAAAATTCCACGACTGAAAAATTAAAATATCACGACTTTTAAATACTAATAAAGAGAATTTCAATTATAAATAAATAAATAAAAAATAACAACCTTCTCATTTGCAGTCGAAAAATCAATTGACACCATTGGATAATTCTTCATGAAATCTTCCTCCAAAGATAAAGTTGGAGGTTCAGAAAAACACTTAAGTTTTGAATAGGAAGCAAGCCTTCAGTGGAATGCTAGAAAAAAAAATAATTATCAACAATGTGCTATATATATAAAACTTGCACACACATAAATGTCTTATACCTATCCTAGAGCTTATCCACAGATTCAAGCTTAGGGTTCAACATAATCTTTGTTGCAAACATAACATTTTAAAGACCAACTTTGCATATAGATTACAAAAAAAAAAAAATGTAATAACTTGGTGAATCTTGGATAAAATTAATAAAAATAAGTTTTAAATAATACCTCGAAAACTCTTCAATTTTACCAATTGTAACACAACAATAAGCAAATCCATTGGAGACCCACGTACCAATGCAAACATTCGATCAGCATATTCACCAAATAGTGCATATTCTAGCTTCTCACTAAATTAAAAAAAAATAAATAGAGCTTTAGTCCTCGTACCTACAAATATCAATATGATGATGAATATTACCATAGAATCAAAATATCATCTTAAAGACTTAAACATAATTTTCATATGTCAGCTCAACAATCATTATTTTCCTAGATTTTCCATCTCGTTCATAGTGTTTTGGTTTACTCATTTCAGTTAACACCCCCACAACATCTAAGCAGTGACGATCCATAAAATTTTAACAGTGGGAATGAAGATATTTCATCATTAATATATATAAATATAAGATGTTTTTTAATTTTTTTATAATTTGGGGGCAAATTTAATAATATAATGAGGACAAAATATATACATTTATATATATTTTAATAAAAAATAAAAAATCTAGTTGAGGCATAAGCCCCCATAAAATTGTTCATAAATCTGTTCCTGCGTCTAAGTCATAAATAAAATAAAACAGTATGGTTAAAAATTAAAAAAAAAAACTGCATTATAAATTCTATTATGACATCATGTGCTTCAAATGATTTACTAAAACTTTAATTAAATAACATTAAAAAAATACATGTTGCATACCTAAAGAAAGTTGACATGTAAACATAAAAACACATGTGTAGATATCTTTAGGCTTGGAATCTTAACGTACTTTTCAAAAAACAAAATTACATGATACTCCATTAATGTGTAGACTTGATATCACATATCCATAACATGTGAGAAAAGTTATTAGTCCATTCATATACTAGTCTCAATGCATTATCGATGTCTTGTTCATCAGTAATACTTGACCAGGGACATTTAAGAATAGAGTCTCATTATTAGGTGTCATTTACCTAATATTAAATTATTTCTTCATAATGTTCATTCAAAATAAATAAACAGTTATGAATAAAATAAATCATATATAAATAAATATAAATCAAATGTCATAATATCGAAAGTATAATTACTCTCTAAAACATACATCAACATATTTTTCTTTATAATATATAATAGATAATGTATATAATATATATTATATATTATGCATAACATATAATATATAATAATATATATAATGTATGCATTATATACTACTATATATCGTGCGCAATATATTCACTTTTTTATAAAAAGAAAACCTTGTTAAGAAAGTCACAGTAATCGTACGTAACTAAAAGAGGATAAAAGTCTACAGGGCTAAGAGTGTAACACCCTGATTTTTATTAAGTTCTAATTAAGTGAAATTAAGGGTAATTGACCCTGGTTAGAATTTAATTAAGTCTGGGTGGAGAAGTTTCTTTTAAGAAATCATTATATGTTATTTGATCTAAGTGTATGTATATGTGTTATATGATTTATGTGTGTGTTCATCATGTGCTATGTGATTTAGGTGTATGTTCATGTGTATTCATTTTATGTTGGGTGATTTAGGTGCATATATATGTTTTAATTGATGTTTAGATGATGCATAGCACAAGTTGAGACGTTTTTGAGGTGCTTTGAGGCTATTTGGTAGCCTTGTAATCGATTACCACGATATGGTAATCGATTACACCCCTTTGGTCTTCATATCTGGGCATTTTTGCTGTCGGTAATCTATTACATCCTGTCTGTAATCAATTACCGTAATCGATTACCATTTCGTGGTAATCGATTACGACGTGCGCAAAGTGCATTTTTAGTGCGTTTTAAGTGTCGTTCGGGCCCCACGATGACTCTAAACCATATATAACTGAGCCACCACATTAAAAACCCTAATCCTCACTTCAGAAACACTCCAAACACTCTCTCTAATCCTTGTGCCTCCATTGTTCTTCCTCTCTCTCAAGAACTCAAAGCCATAACCATTCCAAATCACGAAACTCACATCAAACCTTACCCGTTCACGAAACCGATCACATATTTGTAATCCTCACACAAAGATACACTCTTCTACGGATTGCAATTCATCAATAGGATTCATATTCTTTACCGCACCGTTCGTGGATCTAGAGAGAGAAAGCTAGAACGAGGGTTTCACCGAGAAGGATCATCTCTACGTTTTTATTTGAATTTCTTCAAGAGGTAGGGGTTAGACATTCTAAATGTCATGTGATTGCATGTATGTTGATAAATTAATGGAGTTTGAATGTTGTACGTTGTTTTTCCCATTAGGGTTCATGAAAGGGTTGATTTATGAAATTGGTTTTGAAAAAGAAAGGGGTTTTATGAACTGAGAAGCGTTTTAAAAGTATTTTTATGTTGGCTAATGGTATGGCTATGTTTTCTATCGATTGGGACGATGTTGGATTTATATTTTGGCCAATGGCTATTGAAAATCGTGTTTCACGACGTCGTAATCGATTACACGGGTTCGTAATCGATTACGATGTCTGAATTTCCAATCGCGAGAAAACGCTGCTCTCTGTTAATCGATTACAGAGCTGCGTAATCGATTACAGTAATCGATTACCAGTCTGTGTAATCGATTACAGTAATCGATTACCAGCCCGTGTAATCGATTATAACAGTGCCGTTTGTGCGAAAATGAACCGTTTTGACCCTTTATGTACCCTAATGCGTTCTACAACTAGTATGAATGATATATATGAGTTAATTAGGAATTGTATGCAAGTTTAAATGCTGTTTGGATGATGATGTGTTGATATGTTATGTTTATATGAGATAAATGATGATAATATATGTTTATGTGAATTATGTGATGAATGTATATGTTATGTGTTGTGAACTGAGACGTCACTGGGTGGCGCATGTATGTTGTTAAGACGTCACTGGGTGGCGCGTGGTTAATAAAGACGTCACTGGGTGGCGTAAAAATACATAGTAGCCTTCGGCTTGTGATTGAGAGACTGTAAGGGGGGTTGGCATCCTCGGCGCTACAGGTCCTTCACTTGCAGTTGGTGAATATCCCCATTTTCCCCATTTCGTTAGGATGAGCTCATGCCTAGGGGTCGGTGCAGCGGAGGTTTACAGGAGGGTGGATAGGCCATAAGAGATAATAAAGAGATAAAAGTTATGAAAGTGTATTACAGTAAAGTTTGAGTAAACATAGTTTGATGTATGATTAAGTTTCCCTATATGGTTAGATGGCACGTAGAGCACACACACGAATGACATGACTATGTATGATGTATATATGTTGTGAAATGAACAAGATGCACTTAGGTTAGTCGTTCCGGGAAAGATGGCTTTTGAACTTATAACTGAAGTTGAATTCATTCATTCTACACCTATTTAATTAATAAACCCGGAGCGGCTCCCCTACTGAGTTACTTCCCAGTACTCACCCTATGTTTTTCCCACCCTTTTAGAGGAGCAGACAGAGCAGGATGTCGGAGCACACGAGGAGCCCGTGCCGACATAGTTTATGATATAGTTCCTTTGATATCAGAGACATGTTTTATTTCCTTATCAGATGTTATGATTTTTATGCTTCCGCTACGTTTATTCATTTATTATGTTTTCTGAGTCCGGACCTTTGTTAGCCGGCAGCTATTTATTTGCTCGTATTTATGGTGGAGTCTCATAGGTCACAGTTTTTGGCTTATGGGGTGAGACCTAGTATTTAATTCATGTTTGTTACTTGATGGGAGTTATTTATATGACGAGGGATTTTTAGTAGATGTTTGTATCGCTTATATTATCGTTGTATTTACGCGCAAGACCCTTATTTTCTATTCCACGAATGTTTACGAAAAATCTACTCCCGCCTATTTTCCGCGTATTATATTTTAAATATAAAGATAAAACATGATAACAGGAGGTAACCCTTATGAAATGGCCTAAAATGACTTAAGCATTAAGGGCTATCTAGTAGGGTGTTACATTTTGGTATCAGAGCAGGTCTATCCTACAGGGCTTGGGGTAATGGACCTGTTATGCTATTATGGCATGTACGGTAGTTATATCATGCATATAACCTCTTATGTGTCTTAGTTAGTGTTGAGGTGCATGATCGTTTTGCTTGACTGTCAGAGTAACTGTGCATACTTAGCATTGATATGGAGCTTGATCAACTCGATGTTGATTGTTTTGTGTGCACAAGGACATGACACCTAGCAGACGTACTAGGAACGTTTCTTCCACCATGAAAGACCAAGACGCTCCGGCAAGGACATCTTATGGCAAGAAGCACGTGATGCAGTGCAAGAGGGTCCTCAGCACCTACGAGTCTCCGGTACCTGTGAGGTTAATTCCCTAATGTACGCCGGGTCTCCCGATCTGAGTGTGGCTATCAACTGGGTCCTCAAGATGGAAGAGGTGGCTACAGATATGCCATATCCAGAAGAACAGAAGGTTGCGCATGCCGCCCGTATGCTAGTGGGTGAAGCTGGAGTTTGGTGGTCAGATGTGTGCAATGTCTTGGAGGTTGTCGGTACCTCCATCGGTTTGGAACAATTCAAGGTCCTCTTTCATGAGAAGTATCTTCCAGAATCAATCATGCACGCCAAGGAAAGGGAGTTCCTCGCACTACAATAGGGTACGATGTCAGTCTCGGAGTATACTGAGAGGTTCAACGAGTTAATTAAATTCTCCCGTTTTCCATCGAGTGATTTGGTTGAGGCCACCAGATGCAGCAGGTACTTGTGTGGGTTGAGGCCTGAGTTATGGAGCATGGTGATTCCCTTGGAGATTCAGGAGTTCCCCGATTTGGTGGCAAGGTGTTGTGCTCTAGAGAGCGTCTTGGAAGTGATCAAGTACACCGAGACTGAAGAAGTGGTAGCAGGCGCAGACCCACCAGGCCAGAACTTACAGTCTAGGTGCCAGCCCCGCACCCGTTTTCAGCCTTTTGGTCAGTCACCAAGGACCAAGTCTCATCCCCGACCGCAGCAGCAGCAGAAGCGCCCAGCCGTAGTAGCACCCAGGGCGTTACCCGCCTCACCACGATGTGCCACTTGTGGCAAGGGTCACGACGGAGAGTGTCTCGTTGGGAAGGGCGTTGGTTATCGTTGCGGTAAGCCAGGTCACCTAGCCAGAGAATGCAAAGGTCTATAGTCATCCTTCGCTAAGCCACAGTAGCAGGGACGCGTGATCACAGTTTGTGAAGAGGATACAGAGCGGTCAGACGATCTTACCAGAGGTAAGCTTGTTGTTTTTTAGTATGTGAATTATATGTAGTTGGTTTTATCATGTTTGTGGTGATGACTAGCCTTAATCATCATTGTTTGGAACCCATTTAGTGCGTGTGTACGGTGGGTATTATGTGATGCATGTTTAGGCTCGAGGTCAAACTACTCGTAGTTTTGCTGAAGCCTAGTCAAGGTTTGTTAAGGGTAGTCAACCTTAGTTAAGAGTCGACTGTCTTAACTAGTTAGCCACGGATGGTTGTACATCTCTAGTTGACCTTGGCCTCTATATGGTTTCTTGTGCATCAATCGCACCCTGGTTTGGTTTAGAAAATAAAAAGTGTTTTTGAAAATGTTTTGCACGCGAGTTAAAGGGATTTGTTTTTAGACTTGTTTTCCGCTTATGTTTTCTAAAGGACGTTTTGCAAAAATTGATTTCAGTAAACACAAGTGTTTTTCGCTTCGACTTCTTTCAAAGCCTCGATGGGATTGCCCTTAGGGAAGATTTTGCTCTTCTAGTTGGATCCCCTCTCTTTAGAAAGACCATTGTTCTCCTCACACACCTTGAAACATAGGAGCTCTTACACTCTTAGGTTCCCAACATAACTTTCCTAACGCTTCGAGTAGAAAAAGAGTCTTTCCCTAACAACGTCGTCTGCATGACCTTAGAAAGAGAGACCATACTCCCAAAACGTAGGCTACTTCTTAGAAAACCCTTTACCCACTCACACATATATCCATACGAACCCTATCTTTGCAAGCTACCACACATGCTCTGACCATACCGAACCTTAGGATCTATTGGTCTCCTAAACACCACAACCTACCATCTAGAGTTAAGAGAGAGCCTTCCTTTACGTATACCCTTAGTAAGACCGAATAGGATCCTTGGAGAGTCACGTAGAAGATAGCTCTGCCACACCCCAACCTGCCATCAAGAGTATGTCCCGTTTGGTGGTTTTGGATGTATGTCGAAGTTGTTTACATCTCTTTGCCTTTACAAAATGATTGTGAAAGTTTACAAAATGACGTTTTGTTTCCAACCTTAGTTTTTAAAGAGTGATTCCATACCCCCATCGACCTTAAGGGATGAAGTTCCTTGAGGCTCTTTTTACAAATTGTTTAGTGCAGACTTAAAAATCGTTTGTTTTATTTGGAAATACTTTGGGGATTTCTTACTGTGCCAGTTGTAATTATGAGTCATAGGGTCCAATGTGTCTTGTGGTTTTTATGTGGTCAAAAGAATCATCTGTTTTGGGCATGGGTAGATGATTTCTAAGATAGAGATACATATAGGTTGAATAAAGTTTTCGAAAGTGCTTTCTTTTTATGTCTTGTGAAAACTTATGTGATTAAAGGATTAAGAGTAAAGACAATATGTTTTCGTTGGAGTGGTTGTGAGGAATCTTAACCCTATTTTGAGAGCATAGAAATGTCTTTGATCGCAAGTTAAAAAGGGTTTTGAGCCTTATGTTTAGTTCTAAAGATGAGGTAAACGTGTTTCGAACTAGTAGGAATTGAGAATTATATAACTTGGGTTTTTGAAAATTTTCAAAGATGATGTTTTGAGTATAGAGATAAAGCTTTTTGAGGAAAAAATTTGTTTTGGATCATGAACCCTAGGAACATAAGGATCGACCTGCCTTGTAAAATTATGGAATCATGCTTTTATAAAGGAAAATGTATTTCGGTTGTCGTTATGTTTCTGCAACACATGTTTGTTTCTTGAACTTGCCTTCCGCACAACCTGTTCACTCAGGTTAGATGCTTGTATGTGAGCCTTCCCTCGAGTCTCCGCGAGGGTAGGAGTTGTCATGTCTTGTGTCTTTGTGGTGATAGTGGTGTCGAATTTCGAGGACGAAATTCTTTTTAAGGAGGGGAGAAATGTAACACCCCGATTTTTATTAAGTTCTAATTAAGTGAAATTAAGGGTAATTGACCCTTGTTAGAATTTAATTAAGTCTGGGTGGAGAAGTTTCTTTTAAGAAATCATTATATGTTATGTGATCTAAGTGTATGTATATGTGTTATATGATTTATGTGTGTGTTCATCATATGCTATGTGATTTAGGTGTATGTTCATGTGTATTCATTTTATGTTGGGTGATTTAGGTGCATATATATGGACCCTTTATGTACCCTAATGCGTTCTACAACTAGTATGGATGATATATATGAGTTAATTAGGAATTGTATGCAAGTTTAAATGCTGTTTGGATGATGATGTGTTGATATGTTATGTTTATATGAGATAAATGATGATAATATATGTTTATGTGAATTATGTGATGAATGTATATGTTATGTGTTGTGAACTGAGACGTCACTGGGTGGCGTAAAAATACATAGTAGCCTTCGGCTTGTGATTGAGAGGCTGTAGGGGGGTTGGCATCCTCGGCGCTACAGGTCCTTCACTTGCAGTTGGTGAATATCCCCCTTTTCCCCATTTCGTTAGGATGAGCTCATGCCTAGGGGTCGGTGCAGCGGAGGTTTACAGGAGGGTGGATAGGCCATAAGAGATAATAAAGAGATAAAAGTTATGAAAGTGTATTACAGTAAAGTTTGAGTAAACATAGTTTGATGTATGATTAAGTTTCCATATATGGTTAGATGGCACGTAGAGCACACACACGAATGACATGACTATGTATGATGTATATATGTTGTGAAATGAACAAGATGCACTTAGGTTAGTCGTTCCGGGAAAGATGGCTTTTGAACTTATAACTGAAATTGAATTCATTCATGCTACACCTATTTAATTAATAAACCCAAAGCGGCTCCCCTACTGAGTTACTTCCCAGTACTCACCCCATGTTTTTTCCACCCTTTTAGAGGAGCAGACAGAGCAGGATGTCGGAGCACACGAGGAGCCCGTGCCGACATAGTTTATGATATAGTTCCTTTGATATCAGAGACATGTTTTATTTCCTTATCAGATGTTATGATTTTTATGCTTCCGCTACGTTTATTCATTTATTATGTTTTCTGAGTCCGGACCTTTGTTAGCCGGCAGCTATTTATTTACTCGTATTTATGGTGGAGTCTCATAGGTCACAGTTTTTGGCTTATGGGGTGAGACCTAGTATTTATTTCATGTTTGTTACTTGATGGGAGTTATTTATATGACGAGGGATTTTTAGTAGATGTTTGTATCGCTTATATTATCGTTGTATTTACGCGCAAGGCCCTTATTTTCTATTCCACGAATGTTTACAAAAAATCTACTCCCGCCTATTTTCTGCGTATTATATTTTAAATATAAAGATAAAACATGATAACATGAGGTAACCTTTATGAAATGACCTAAAATGACTTAAGTATTAAGGGCTATCTAGTAGGGTGTTACAAAGAGCATCTCCAATAGCCCGTCCTCAGTCCCTGTTTTTCAATTTGGTGTCAGATGAAGAGGGACTCATCTATTGAAGCCAAAGAGGGGAGACGGGAATGCTTACATGGACGAGGACAAGTCCCTTGTAAGAGGGATGAGAGGAAAAGTTTAAAAAACCAATAGAAAGGTGACATGTGGCATGTAATAAAATTTAAAAATATTTAATTAAACATTCAGAATGTTACGATAACTTTTCGTATTTTAACGTTAGTTTTTAACCGTTATGAATAGTGTTTTTTATTATTTTTTTAATTTTTTACATCTTAAATTTTACTCTATAAATAACAACATTCTCATACTAATATTTCAACAATTCGTCTCAAATTTTCTTACATCCTCTAAACTATCTTTTCATAAATTTTATTCCTCTTTTTATTTGTTAAAATGGATCCAAATTAATTCAATTTTTTCAATTATTTGCAAAGTTCCAACTTGTCTCAAAATCCAAATATTCAAAATTCGCAATCATTAAATCCTACAAATCCAAATCCAACTTCTAATTTCCAAATTCCAACTTTCTTACCAAATCAAAATTATCCAAGCCTCCAAAATTCACACTTTCAATTTCCTCCAAATTTTTATGGTCTTCCTTTCTCACAAAATCCATTTTCATTTCCTACTCACTTCAACTCATCAGCAATTAATACAACATAACTTCCATTAGAAGCTCCATTTGGGGGTTCAAGATCGAGATCTGCAAGTGTTGGAGGGTCGTCTGACCCATCTCCTGAAACTCTCATTGATTCGACGGCAAGCCCTATGTGTTCACAATTTTCTACCTATGATGGGCTAGATTCGATTGACCTCAATGATTGTGAAAATGATAAAAAGAATCAATGGTCATGGGAGGAGGTTGAACTCTTGCTAAGTGCGTGATTAAATGTATCAATGGATGCTACTGTTGGTACTGATCAAAAGGCCGACACATTTTGGAACCGAATTCATGCATATTGCATTGAAAATAGGCCATGCATGATCAAGAGAGGGGCAGGTGGAATGAAGAAACGATGGCACAAGATAAACTCGGAGGTTCAAAAGTTTGGTGGTTGTTATGATTAAGCGTATCGAACAATCGGGAGCGGTTCAAATAACACAGACATAATGCAGTTGGCTCTGGAAATCTATAAAACTACTACCGGGAGGAAGAAGTCTTTCCAGCTTTTGAAACATTGGAATGTGCTCAAGAATGAACAAAAATGGAGGTCTCAAACAACTGAACTTGGAGGTTCCAAAAGAACAAAATTGAATGCTTCTGGAACATACTCATCTTCATCTAACAATGAAACATCAGCTTGTGAAGATGTTGGTGTTCAATCTCCAATTAGGCCAAAAGGTGTTAAAGCATCCGAAAGAAAAGGTAAGGCAAAACTAAATGTAAGTGATAGGGGAACCATTTATCAAGAAGGTCTTGAAGAATTTAAATCTGCAACAGCTAGAAAATTATCTATTTTGGAGGAGCTTAAGACCGTTGAGAAGGAAAAAATAGCCATAAGGGAGAAAATGACAGCAGCTAAGGAGCATGAAAATCATATTAAGGAAATGGAGTTGAAGGTGAAGCAACAAGAAGCAGATATGAAAATCATCTGGAAAGATATACATCTGACATGACTGAAGAACAACTATCGTTTCATCTTAAACTAGTCGAAAAAATTAAGAAAAAATATGTTTGATTTCTCATTTCGTTGTATTTTTAAATTGATGTGTTGATTGTATTTTAAATTTGAGTGAGAATTATTCTAAATTCATATTTCGATTGTATTTTAAATCTGAGTAATGATTTCATTTTAAATTCAAGTAGAAATTGTATCTTAAAATTTATGATGATTGTATCTTAAATCTGAGTAATCATTTATTTGTATCTTAAATCTGAGTAATCATTTATTTGTATCTAGTACAAAACTAGTCGTTATGAAACTATTCATTAAAAATGAATATGGTACAAAACTAGCTGTTACACAACTATTCATTGAAAATGCATCTTGTACAAAACTAGCCGTTATAAAACTAACTTATAAATATAATAGACCATTCTTTCACACTTGATCATATCATTCATTCTTCATCTATATTACATTTTCTATTGTTCACTATCTCTCAAATACTACAAATGGCCGGAAGCTCTTATGAACCCAATCAACATTTGTCTTTTGATGAAATATTTAACGAGGCTATGCTCAGTGATGATGACAAGCCTGATGGCATGTCGCTCAATTATTGGGTTAAGGATATATTATTTGATGATTCAGATGAACAACACTTTCTGAACATTATGCAGATGCAATGGGAAAGTTCTTTATCTTCAAGGTCTCGTTTGAACATAGACAGAGATCGTGAAGCAGGACACCAACGTCTTTTCAATGACTACTTTGCACCTAATCCAGTACACGCTGAAGCCACGTTCCGACGAAGATTTCGAATGAGAAGGCACGTCTTCCTTCGCATTGTGGAAAACTTGTCCAATATTGATCCATATTTCACACACAGGGTCAATGCTGCAGGCAAGAAAGGCTTATCACCATTACAAAAATGCATAGCCGCTATACGTATGTTAGCATATAGAGTATCAGCTGATGTTGTGGATGATTATGTGCGGATAGGCGAAAGTACTGTAATTGAGTGCTTGGAGAGGTTCGTTGAAGATGTTATCAAAGTATTTGAAAACGAATACTTACGAAGGCCAAACTCAAATGATATACAACGTTTGCTTCAGATGGGACAAGATCGTGGCTTTCCCGGCATGTTGGGTAGCATTGACTGCATGCATTGGCAATGGAAAAATTGTCCAAAGGCATGGAAAGGTATGTACATGGGTCGTCATAGTGGGATTCCAACAATAGTACTTAAAGCTGTGGCTTCATCTGATCTTTGGATATGGCATGCATTCTTTGGAGTCACTGGTTCTAACAATGACATTAACGTGTTAGATCGTTCACCATTGTTTGATGAAGTTTTGAATGGTCATGCTCCAGAGGTGCAATACACCGTTAATGGTACCAATTATACGATGGGGTACTATTTGGCAGATGGAATATATCCTGAATGGCCAACATTTGTCAAAACAATTTCTCGACCTCAAGGTGATAAGAGGAAACTATTTGCACAATATCAAGAAGGACAACGAAAGGATGTGGAACGAGCATTCGGAGTGTTGCAGGCTCGTTTTGCAATTATACGTGGTCCGGCGCGATTCTAAGAGAAAAAGAAGCTTGCGAGTATAATGAAAGCATGTATCATATTGCATAATATGATTGTTGAGGATGAGAGAGACATGTATGCAGGGAATTTTGCTGAACTTCATAATGATTACGATGATGTGTCAAACGGCATATCTCAACTGGAGTTAGGAGAAGAAAATTTAGCTCGATATGAGAGGTTGATTCAAAGGAATGTCCAAATTCGAGATAGGTAAAAACGTTGACAATTAAGAGAAGATTTAGTAGAACATATATGGCAATTCCATAATCCACGTTAACTATAGGTTTTAGCTATAATGCAATATTTCAATTCTGTAATATTATATGTCGTATTTCAATTATGTATTTTTGTTGTTAATCATGTATGTGTTTAAAATTTTAAAGATATTTGTTTTATTTCTTAAATATTTACATAACTTTTTAATATTTTAATTTAAAAAAATTAACAAATATTTATTTTTTTAATTATTTATTTGAAGTAAGAAATAATTTATATAAATATTAATATCTTCATTTAAAATAAAATAAGATTTTAAAATATAAATATAATTTTTAATTAGAATGATTATGTGGGACCATAATATGGACCAAAGTTAATCCTTTCTATTGGAGTATTGAGGGACACTTGTATGTAGTCCCTGGTTAACTTTTTATGATGCGTTTATTATGTGGATATAAATATGGTACATGTAGAATCCCTCTAGTGGAGATGCTATAAAAAGCTAGCAAGCTAAGGTTGTGTTTCCTGTTTCGTGATATGAAGGAATTGAAGCTACTTTGCTGAAGACACGAAAAAGAAGATAAAAAACAGAAGCTAGTTTGATAGTAGTACTATTCAACAAAACTTTTTCAATTTCTGATCAATGCAAGCAACCAAACTAATGAAAAATGGTTGTAATCCATGTGGAGATAGTCAGATAATAAAGCAATTTTTTCACCACGATCCTGCACTATTCAAACCAAACGAATCAAAAGCGATGAGATACACGATATATTGGTGGTAGTAATGATAGCATATGGCAGAGGGACAGAAAATATTTCCTTCAGGATAAGTTAAGGAAGAGAAGAAAGTCTCAGTAGAGCAGCAATACGGCAATACCCCTAATAATGAAAAAAAAGAAAGATAGAGAGAGAAAAGGCGACAATAGCCTAGGGCCTATTATAAGCTAATAGGAAAGAGCTACACCAACTCTGGCCTTGAGTGATGACTAGTCAAATAAACTGAGGTATGCATTTTCAGAAAGGTAGAATAATTTTGACTAAACACCCACAATCATCTTCCAAACATATATCGTGACATAAACAGTGATTTTTTAATTGTAAAAACTTAACACTAACAGTTATTCTTTATATTTTAAAAACAGAGATAAATTTATCTTTCCCTACATGTCTACATAATAATTTTTTAATTGTACAATATAGAATTATAAATTTATTCTTATATTTAAAATATAAATGATTAAAATAACTGTGCATAATATATATAATGTAATAATATAATATGTATAATATATGGAGTTTAATTTTTATGCAAGTACATTGTAAATTTATTTTATACTGTCATCCAATTAGAATACTCTGTTTGTATAACTTTAAATAGTGGGAAAGAGAAAATATAATCATAGTTGATGTGACACACAACTTATGATTAAATGACTGTGTAAAAAAATTATATACCATTAATGGATGAAAATTAAATCCTAATATATATCACATGTTGTGTATACTATATATTTTTATCGTGCATAACATATTTTATGTTGATAACATATGATATATCATATATGTTATGCACAACAAATAATATATAGTGGGCAGGGACGGATCCAGGATCAAAATGGTGAAGGGGCCAAATTTATAAACATAAAAAAATTAAATAAAAATTTTTTAGTTTAAAAATTAAATACATTATATCTCTATATAAGTTGAGCACAATGCTCCTTCATATCATAAAATTCATCCATAATTAAGTCGATATCGATTTTTTTTAACAAATTTTTTTTTAACATAAGTTACTAATTAAACAATAAGCAAAAATTTATCTTCCATCCCGTTTTTGAGTCTATTTTTTATAATATTCATGACTAAAAATTATTTTTCATGTATAATTGTTGAAACAAAAAAAATCAATACAAAACAAAATAAATGATCAATTAAATAATAAATCTCATATTTTCCTAATTTAATAAATTTTTAATTTAAATAAAAAATTATTGACACATGCTTCAATTTAGTTATTTAGTAATTATAGCATATGGCAGAGCCGCAGAGGGACAGAAAATATTTCCTTCAGGATAAGTTAAGGAAGAGAAGAAAATCTCGGTAGAGCAGCAATACGGCAATACCTCTAATAATGAAAAAAAATTAAGATAGAGAGAGAAAAGGCGACAATAGCCTAGGCCCTTTTATAAGCTAATAGGAAAGAGCTACACCAACTCTGGCCTTGAGTAACGACTAGTCAAATAAACTGAGGTATGCATTTTCAAAATATTAATATTTATCGTACAATAAAAAATATGTTCAATAAATATCTAAAATATATTATATATAAGATATAATGTGTCTTATACGTACGTGTATTATACATATAACACATATTATATTTTATAATACATTAAATATTCGTTGGACGTAATTCTGTTACATGACAAGTATTATTGTTTCACAATGAAGGTAATAATTTTGATTAAACACTCAAAATCATTTTCCAAACATATATCGTGACATAAATTATACTTTTAGAATTTAAAAAATTAAGAGTGATTCTTTATATTTCAAAAAATATATAAATTTTTCTTTTTCTATATGTCTATATAATAATTTTTTAATTGTATGGACGAGTATAGAATTATAAATTTATTCTTATATTTAAAATATAAATAATTAATATTAGACTTTTTTTAACCAATTTGTCACATAATAATTCTTTTTAACGATTAGTCAATAAGTTTTATGAAAGTTACATGCGGATCCTATAATTTATGGGATATATATGAAGGAATAATTTCCATTTCATGAGGTTTGGAGAATTTAAGATTTGGATTGATTCAAATATATTTCGTTGAAAAATTAATAATTATAAAAAAAGTTCTTGACAAAAGATAACATGATTAGTTTTATATAAGATTATTTTTTAAATGATATCAATATCAATTTTTAACAGGTTCATAATATTTATCGTTTATAATAAATGTGGATTTAATTTTTTATAAAATATATATTATGAATTTGAATTTCTATTATTTTTTCTCTGATGTATACATCTTTTTTTTTTGGATAAATAAAACTCAACTAAGAAAATAAATCAAAATTAACTTTTCTGTGAAAGATTTTTTAATAGACAAATTAAAATTCACAACAAATCAACTCAGGTGCATTGTCTCACACAGTTTATCCAAATCCAGTTTCAATCAAAATCAGAATAATAGAATCCCAGCACTATACACATGCATATACTCAACTGATATATACATCTTAAATCATAAATTTTGAAAATTTTAGTTGATATAAATATTTACAAATTATTATTTTTAATTCTTATAAATGCATGTAATCACTCAACTACTAGGTTAATACAATGTGTGGATAAAAAACATTATAATGTTTTTAAATATCTTTCTTTCAATAAAATTGAAAAAATTAAAAAATTTCTGATATTTAAAATATATAAATACACAATTTAAAACAATAATTCGAGGTAAAAGTAACCCATATTTCTTCTTATTTGTATCATGGAATGGAGTGAATGTATGTCCCATTCTATTTATTTAGTTGCAAAATATTATTTTAAATTTATTTAGAATATATTTAAATTGTATTTAATTGATACTAAAATTTTAATATAATTAATAAATATAATGTAAATTATGAAGATAAGAATAGATAGAGACAATATTATCTTCATATATGAGATATTCTTTAAATCTATATCAATTTTAATCTTTTCATTCACAAAAGATTATTATTTGTTCTTCAATTATTATTATGAAAATATATTAAAAAATATTAGATAATCATTGCATTCATTATGTTAAGTACTTCTAAAATAAGACAATAATAGATTAAAGAATATTTTTATATATATAATAAAAAAATTAAAATAACTTATATGTTGTGCATATATAATATATATAATATATATAATGTAATGTAATATAATATGTATAATATATGAAATTTAATTTTGATTCAAGGACTGTCATCCAATCAGAACACTACATTTATATAATTTTAAGCAATGATAGAGAGAAAACATATATAATCATAGTTGATGTGACACGTAGAATGAATATGTAAAAAAGTTATATACTATTAATAGATGAAAATTAAATCCTAATATATATCACATATTATGTATACTATATATTTTTTTTATCGTGCATAACATATATTTTATGTTGACAACATGTGATATATATTATGCACAAGCACAACAAATAAAATATAGTGTATAGATTGTGTATATTATATTAGGATTTAATTTTTATTTACTGATATTATATAATTTTTTTTATATAATCATCTAATCACGTGTTGTCACGTCAACTATAATTATATTTTCTCTTTTTTACTACTAAAAAATTATATAAACAAAATCTTTTTAATTGAATAACATTATAAAATACTTTTAAGGACATCAATATTAAACTTATTATATTATGGCTATGTTTGGAGTGGCATTTGTAAAATCAAATCCCCGTTCATTTACATTGAACGCAGATATTTTTGGTTTGGCTTATTTTAATACGTGAACGTGAGTTTGATTTAGTCGGCCAACGCCCATTCACCCAAAGCAAAAGTATTTTGCTTTTATGTTGAAAATGCAATTAAATTTGAAAGGGTATCCATTCATTATATCAAAATCAATTTTAAGATAAAAGTATCCAAACATAAATAATGTTAACCTCAACTCACTTTTACCAAAAATCTATTCTACAAAATCAATTTTATTCAAACTCCAGTATGCAAATGCTAATCCAAACACACACAATATAAATCGACTAGTTTCACTAGGTTGTTCTACAGCAAGTATTTACTTAGATTAAATAAATAGTGTACTTATCATTTTCAAAGACTTTTCACTTTCCGCTTTATATATACTTTCCGCTTTATATATACTAGTGTCTTGTCGGGCACTTCGTGCCCGCCATATATATATATATATATATATAGTATTAATATATTCAGATGTTCTTTTTTTAAAACTGTGTGATGATCTTCAAGGGGGCGAATTTCAGACATAGATATTCATCACTCTAGGACGATTATCACAAAGTTAAAAAAAAAAAAATCTATATAGATATTGATACTAAATTTAAACATACTTGATGATATTGAATTCTTTTTGGTTAAAAAGCCTTCACTTTCTCCCACTCTTCCAAATTCCAATCTCCTTACTATAAAATGAGTTCATCAACACTCCTTCTTGGTACCTAAAACCTTACAACTTACAACCCTCTTCACTACTCTCATCTTAGCTCCCAGTGTTCTTCTCACCATGCCGCCGCCTCTCGCGGCACAACCACCACCACCGCCATGGCCACTCGATGTCCATGATCTCATCACCGAAATCCTGTCATGGCTTCCCGTGAAGTCCCTCATGCAACTCAAGTGCGTCTGCAAGTCCTGGCGCTCCATCATCTCCGATCCAACCTTCGCAAAACTTCACCTTCACAGAACCAACAAAAACAACACCATCATGCTAACATTGGGACCAGGGTGGCCACTAGATGCTCAACCCAGTTCCTATTTTTGCCCAATTTCTTCTCTCATTGAGAACCCATCTTCCACAATTGATTCTCCAGAAATGGGTTGCTTTTTATTGAAGAGAAGGCAATGTGTCTTGGGTTCCTGCAACGGTGTGATCTGTTTGGGCCGTTTTCTTCACGATACTGTGAATCAGTTTTCAGAGTACCGGTTCCGATTATGGAATCCTGTTTTAAATTTTAGGTCCGAGAAATCACCTTGCATACGTATCAATATGAAAGGCGATGAAATTAACCCTTTCCATTTTGGATTTGGGTATGATGAATTAACTGATACCTACAAGGTGGTAACCCTACTTTGTAACAGAAATGCGATTGAAGATTCCCAGAGCACCAAGGTTAAAGTTTTCAGCTTTGGGAATAGTTGTTGGAGGGACATTCAAAATTTTCCTGCTTTTCCATTTATTGGAAGAAATTCAGGGAAGTTTTTAGGTGGCTCTCTTAATTGGTTAGCAGTTAGGAACATGAGGGACACATATAAATGGAAAAATGTTACCCCTGATCAGCTACTGATTGTTTCACTTGATATGCAATCTGAGACATATAAACAATTTCGGGTGCCTATTGGTATTGATGAGTTTCCTAGGGTTTCACCAGCTCTTGGGGTTTATAGGGGTTGCCTTTATCTTTTTCATGATAACAAGGATACTGATTTTGTTGTGTGGCAAATGAAGGAGTTTGGAGATGAAAACTCTTGGACTCAGTTTATCAGAGTTGGTTATCAAAATCTTCAAGTTTGGTTCGACCTTGAGATTTGTAATCCTTTCTCTGAGCTAGTGCCAGTGTGCATCTCTGAGAATGGTGATATCTTGATGCTGGGAAACAGAGATAGTTCTCGAGGATTGCTATATGATCGGAGAGATAGTAGTGTAGTATTTACTAGAATTCCTCATTTCAGAAATTATATGGTTGCTAATGGTTATTATCAAAGCTTGATTTTGCCTTGCTGAAATCAAGTTCCTATTCAAAGGTTTGGTGCTCAGTTATTTTACTTATTCTGTGTTTGTATCATATTCAAAAGGAAATCTTGAAGTTATTAGTAACCTATTATCTATGATTACTACCCTGAGTTTGTAATCCTTACTTCTTGGTTGGTTTGGCTGTGAAGTTGTACTTGTGTTCATTTTCTTTGCTGATGTGCGGGTAAAAAATTTTTGCATGGATGATACTAAATGTATAATAAAAAATCAGTCAACTCAGCCAATAAATGAAATTTTGAGCCATAACTACTCAGCCTATTACAATGTCAAATGATTATCTGGGCCAAAATCGAAATCAAAATCAAAGCCAAAATAGGCTCATTGACTGTATTGACTGATTTTTTCATTTTACCCCTAACATTATTGTTTTGGCATTAATTAATCTGACAATAGTTACTTGACTGATGCAGGATTTGATTTGCAACGTTTATGTGGAACTATGTGAGTGCAGTGGGATTTGATGTTGCTTCTTTTTGTGGAATTAGTTTCAGCAACATTTGATGCAGATTGCAGTGAATTTTTTGGTTTAGAAATTTGGATTATTATCCTGTTTTTTTGTATAACCAAACTTATTCGGTTGTTATATTTTCTTGAATGGTTAAATTAGTGAAACTTTTATTCTCAATAGCTATGTTTATCTTGCTGAATGCTGATGTGTGTATATTTGTCAAGCCCTATAACTTTAAGCTCATTGAAGTTCTCCCCAAGAAAGCCTCGAGTTATTAAAGTTTGGTAAATGGAGCACTGTAAGATTTTGACCTTTTCTCATTTTCCAGAAATGCAAATATTATTTTCTAAAATTGAAAAAAGAAATGATTAACCAAACATTTTTTAAAGCATTTCCTATCTTCTAAGAAAATGAAAAAAGAAAATGGTTATCCCAAACGCCACCTTAACGTTGCATATTTTGTGTTCAATTTCAATTTGAAAATCAATGACTGAAAAATAAAATTTTACTTATTTAAAAACCTAAAAGTTTGAAGATCTTAGTCAAAAACAATCATAATGTGCACCAATTTGAAAGAATTATTTTATGAAACCCTAGACTCAAATTAGCTCTAAACAAAAAGAATAATATACATGTATATTATAAAATCAGATATCATAGACAATAATTTAATTTTTTGAAATTTTATTCAAATTTTTAAAAGATTAAATTAATTATATAATATTAAAAATTAGATTATTATATATAATAGCTGATGACGACGTTATAAAGTACAAAAAGTATTTGTCAAACAAAAGTCGTCATGACAATAAAACACTGGTTTCATCCCACCATTAAGGGCCTGTTTGTTTGCGCGTCTGATATTTCAAACGTACATTCAAATCTCATTGAACGTGGAGAAATTGGTTTGGCACTCCTTCAAGTATACAAAGTACAAACACTAACTTAATTCTTCCTTTGAACCTTAATTGAGCAAAAGCAATAATTTTTAGTTTTTGAGTTACATCCAATTGAGTTAAGGGTAATTTTAAACTACAATTACCATATTAACCTTATGAGAAGATGCATATTTGATGATTTTATTTAGTGAAATTTTAGTTTAATATTTTTATATATGTATTCACATAATAATATTTATTAGTGACTTGATAGACACACATTTTTTAAAATTTTTTGAGTAATTAATATAATTAGTAATATTATTTATTTAAATTGTATTTGTAAAATTAATAATATTTTATATTTAAATTAAATGTATTTAGAGGTGATTATTTTTATTATTTGTTTATTTATTTTAATTTTTTAATTTTATAGTTAAATTAATATTATTTATTTTATATTATACTCTTATATTTTTCTTTTATTAAATTTATATCCTTTTCGATAATTATATACTCAAAAGTAGTTTTTATTTTGATCATCCAAACAACATTTATTATATCAAAATCAATTTTAAGATAAAAGTATACAAACATAAATCACGTTAACATCAACTCACTTTTACCCAAAATCAATTCTACAAAATCAAGTTCGTCCAAACTCCAGTTTGCAAACGCTAAACCAAACACACACTAATGAATTCAAATTCAGATTGATGCAAAAGATTAGAATAACTCAGATTTATATATTGTATTTACCGATTGCAAGAATAATTAAATAACTGGACTACCAAACCAGGAGACCTGATATTAGGCCAAAATGAATTCCTAAAACATACTTAACAATTCAGAAGGGTAAACCTTAAATAATGCATATTCTACTAAACGTGGTAATTACAAAGAACAAGCATATCTGATATCATTATCAAAACCTATTGTCTAAAAAAGAATAGGAGGAATAAGGGTACATTTGACTCAGCTTCCTCTTTCTAGCTCCTTTTCTCCAAAATGAATCCTTGTGTTTGGGATTTTTTCACTTTCCTGATGCATAGTTATTTGGCTGTGTGCGTCCAATATGAGATAACCTTGATGATGGAATGAGTGGTGCTTCTTCATCTATGTTCATATCAGATGCAGAACCAATACCACCACTGCTTCCTTCATTGTCACTGATGTTATCTGGTACATAAATATCAGATGATTTCTTCTCGAATTTCCAGTCCTGTACATAGAGAATTTTCCGCAGAAAGTCAATGGACATGTTCATATTTCCACAGACAACCGATTTTTGGCAAAATTCTAGCTAAAAAAATTCCTTATTACTATTAGCATTAGTAATTTAATTTATAGACTAAATACCCATTTTAGTCCTCCAGAAATATCATTGCGGGACAAATTGGTCCCTCAGAATTGGAAAATCCAATTTGATCCTTCACATTTCAAAAAGGAGGACAAATTCGTCCTTCCGTACATGTCCGTACAACAAAGAAACCAGTGTACGAACATATACGGAAGGACGAATTTGTCCCATTTTTTTAAATGTGGATAACCAATATTGGATTTTCAAATTCTGAGTTACTAATTTGTCCCGCGATGTATTTCTGGAGGACCATTTTGGGTATTTAGTCTAATTTATATATACTTTGCAACATAAAACAAGTTTACAATGACAACCAATAAATGGTAGGTAGTTTGGATACCGGATAGTTGAAAACTTCATTAGTTAGCTGCGTAAACTTAGTTTATTATCGGTTCATAGAAATTAAACTATATTATTGAGTTTGATTTATATGCACTGACATCGTAAATTTATTTTACATTGTCAACTACTTAAAACTCAAGATGCCAAATTATAATGGGTAGTTATTGTAGTAGGTGGTTATCTAGGATGATTTGACACCTTTTTAAAACACTATTGACTAACAATGTAGAGTAATTTTATACTAGCCGTGTATGGAAATTAAACTCTATTGTTATCTTACTGAAAATGGGGGCTTGCTTGGACCTTGCATCAAGTTTTATCTACTTAATATCCAATTCCTACTAGCTCATATTAGGTTCTACATTGACTCAAAAGGGACTACATATGTATACTAATAGACTAGTTAAAGAAGATATAAGGAGATTAAACCTTTATGATCCGATCTGGAATACTATCAGCAGATAATTGAGAGGCGCGGACATCCTTAACTTTTATGTAATTGTACATCACAACTCCACAAAGTGCTGCAGGTAAAATATGTAAAAGATCAGGGGGAAGGTTGGAGACTGAAAGACATGGATGATTGAATAAAACTTACCAATAGCATAGCCAATTATATTCAGCCCAGTTATAGTAGATTCCGGAAATATAACAGTCGAAAGAGCTATCAATATCCAGTCTTTTAGCACACCAGCAACCCGGATGGTCACAGCACCAGTTCTACCAATTACTAAGAAAATGGAGAAATTCAAAGCTAGAGCACACATAGCATTGGAGAAGAAGATCCAAAAATTAAACTGAATCTGTGAAACTTCCATCACAGGCTTCTCCAGTAGGAACCAAGGTACAAACAGAAACACAAAACTGCATATATAACAAAGTGCAGGAGTTAGCAGCTTGCAAGGCAAGCAGGGTGTGCTTATATTCATGCATTTAGACTACCAATAAAATCACCGATTATTTTGACCAAGTTGGACAATAAACCAGATACATGACATAAATTGCATAGCCAATGAAACCATAGGCTAACTATCACTCACATGCATGAAAGATGTTCTGTTTACAATGCCCAAAATATGTAATTCATGGTCTTACCCCAATTTGTTGTATTAAATTGTGTAGAGAGAAGAAAGTATTTACAGATGAATTACTACCCATGTCCAGAAGACCACAAACCAATTCGATGGTTATAGCTTTTCTTGTTGTGTTAGGTATGACTATAATTCCCATAGAACCAGATCAAATATTTGTCCCAGATAAAAAGTAGTTTGAAAATATCAACAGAAATACCTGCAAGGTGCTATGTAATATAAACTTGTAATAGGATTTAATGTCAATCCCTTCTTCTGCAGAAGAACTTGTGTTAAGACCAGTCTCAAAGCTTCAGCAAAGATGCCCGTGACCTGGTAAAGTGTACCAACTATATTAAAATGAATTTCCCCGTAGGAGGAAACGACAACTCCAACGCTGACCAGCAACATGTTCAAGAACACATCACACCTTGCTTTGTCAGTGCCGCACAGAACAGCCATGAGGAAGGTTGCCACTGGCACTGAAATATCAAGTTTAAAAATTAAGGAAACATAGTTCAGAAAATAAGAGAAAATAAGAAGGTCACAGAAACATACTTAGAGCTTTGAGCATCTGGATAAAAGCCACAGAGATGTGCAAATAGGCAGTGTTGCCAAACCTGTAGCAACCAAAAACATTTTGCTCATAAATATTTGTAGCTTGGACGAATTGACATTGGTAGGCATGTTTCAAATAAAAAAATAATTGTGCTTCCAACCAAAGAAATATTTCGACTATGCAAAGAAGCAACCACAATTTGGTAGAAAAATCATACTTTGAGCAGATCCAAATGCCAGAAAAATGAACAAAGTCCAAATAGTGGCAGAAGGTAACAGAAAGTTAACTCTAGTTTACGTGCGAGCATATTATAGTATCTCAAGGCTAGGAATTATAATAGTTCAAATAAAGATAGTCAACAATATATTCTCTAAGGTTTCTGCCATCTCTGATGACCTTTCACTAGGTATTGACAGCAGAACGCATAGTAATTCTAGGCAATAATGATGATCATGATTATATTCGACTTGCTAAAACAGGGTTGGTTACTTATTGAAAAGATTGAACTTCATACTGACAATATTCATCTTACTGGTTTGCGTAGTCAATGCTAGGAGTATCAACTTCAAACTCACAATATCAATATGGGCTAAAGAGAAAATCTCTTATCAAACTGAAGAACTATAAATTGGATTGCACATGCAAACTTCTAACAAACAAGCTTAAGCCAATTCATACTTCATCCATGTTCATTCAAGCAAAAAATAAAAAATAAAAAAATAAGCCACACATGACTCAGCCAATGCTTAGATTTTATTAATTCAATAGTGAGAGGTTAGACACTTCACCAATTCTTACTTGAACATGCCTAATGTTTAATTTTCACCACGTTTGAGGTTTTTCAATCAACTTAATGTTAATTACAAAAGGGGAACTTGTAAAGCTATTCATTGATTTGGTATCCGTTTTGCCATGCTGGCAAGGGACCCCATATTTTAATTTTCTTGTTTGAAAATAACATAAACAATGGATACGTCCCATTAACATATCTGAGGAACATGTTTGCCAAAAATCAGAAAGAGTTCAGTTTACACATACTGCAGTCCTTACCAAAGACTTGATGCAAAGAAGGCACTTATTGGTACCACACAAGTTGCATATCTGAAACAGAAAGAAAGGTGATTTAGAAAAGAAGTGTTTAACAAAGGAAAAGTAAATCTAAAGAAGGATTCAAATCAATGGAATGCTTACATTTCAAATGTCATTTTGACAGGTGACACAACCTGCAATTAGATTGAAGGAATATAAGTAACATTACCAACCAAATAAGCAGACAATAAAATGCAAATAAGCAAGGATGGTAAAAGAGAAAAGTTTAAATCATAAAGGATAGTTTTTTCATATGGCAAGAGTATAAAAAGACATGAACTACCCAAAAACTAATAACATTCCACACTGTACCATACCATGCATTTTCTTTCTGAGTTGTCATAAGATGAGAAAAACATCACAGAAAATATATCATAACAAATAATACAACACCTAGACCAACTTGCATTTAATGTCAAGCACTAGAAAATCTGTAAAATTCTAGCTATTGGATTATCCTCCAAGTGATCTACTCTCATAACTGGCACTTACAAAAAATCTGGTAAAATATTCAACTCCTTGAAATAATACCTCTAAGCTTTCCTTAAAAGGATTCTTCAAGCGTGATAGAATATGGCCCTTTCTTTCTATTCATGCACATTTCTTCATTTAAAAAAGCAATTTTAAGCTACCACTAGTAAATCTTCAAGTCATTAAAGGTTATGATAACTTCCTTTTGTATAGCTACTTAAATGAATATGCAGAATGCCAGTTGACAAGTAACTTCACATGCAATTGTTCACTGAACTGATATAAATTTTGAAGTACCACCAGTGAAGCTTCAATTAGTTTTGTCTAACACATCATACTGAACATAGTAAGGACAAAGTGTCCATCCAAATTGCTAAGAAAGATGCAATTTGACAAAATAAACAATGACAATGAAAGGAGTAAGGACAAAGAGAAAGTTAAAAATGAGCTACACTAATTAAATCCCGTGTGATAGTAACTTAAGACGTCCACATTACCGGAAAATAAGAAGAACTTAAGAAGATAAATTCATTACAATGACCCTCCAACACAACCATCACTCTCATCTCAAAATTCACAGTAATAACTAATTAAAACCATGACATTTGAACTTGTCATCGTCACAAGAATCAAGATGCTGAAGATGTAAAAAACTAGGCCTAAAAATATGCAATAGCAATCACTTCAAACACATTTGACATATTTCAATGAGCATTTCAAATCTCATAAAAAGAAAATTTCAAATCCCAAGCCTAAAAGGAAAAAAAAGAAAACCATTTCAAATTAAACTAAATAAATTCCTAATTATAATCACTTCAAACACTATTAAAAAAAAAGAAAAAAGAAATCACATAGAAACAATTAACATTTTCCATAGTTGTAGAACATAATATCATACCTTAAAGACCCGAACAAGTAAAAATGCCACGGCCCCAGAGAATCCCATATGAATCATGGTAAGCGATATAGGAAGAGGGAAGTTAAAGTACTTTGGAGACAGAACCCACTGCCAAAAACAAAAAAAGAAACACAGTAATCATTCACACATGGTCACAAAACATTGGTCTACAAAGACACTATCTTAGAGAGTAGCTACCTTGTTGTACAAAATGACTCCAGAAGAAAGCAAAATGTAAACAAACAAGTAGAAATAGGTGAGGAAAAGCGTTTTGTTAATCATCATGTTTGACTTTGTTGTTTTTTCTTTTTGGGTCTTCAAATCAAATGAATGAACCCCCCAACACTGAAATGAAGAAAAAAACAGCTTCTGCGGCACTATAACATCTTCCAAACGGAGCTTAGCACCAAAAACCCTGATAGTTTTTCAGGGGCAGCAGTGAAGGTTAGTCTCCTGAAAACAAAGTTCGCACCTTTGCAATAAGTAGGAACACTGCAAAAAAAATAAGAGAATTAAAATATAACAATTGGAATAAAAAAAGAAAAGGGCAGAAAAGGAGAAGGAAAGAAGAGAGATGCAGAAAATGGAGAATGTACAGTGAAGAGTGGAGATTGTTGTTGTGTTGATCTGGTTCTGATCTGTGGCGGGAAAGAGAGAGAGAGAGGAATGGGGTACCCCCAAAGAAGACAAAATCCGAGGAGGTACCCGAAGATGCAGAGAAACGACGGTTCCGAATCTGGGAAACGAAGGATACAGATACAGAGAACCAAGAGAGAGAGAGAGGTGGGTGAGTGGAGTTATGCCGTGTGTTTTGTAATGTATTTTCTGTCCGAATCGGTACAATACCATGGGGGAATATGTGAGTTTATTATATAAGCATCCAAGTCCCCAACTTTTCTTAATAGTTAAACCTCAAATTGGATCCTCCATTTTGTATAAATGAATTAAATTAATTATTTATTTTAATTTTTACTCAAAATAGTCCCTCTGTTTACAATATGTAAATCAAGTTAGTTTTTCTGACATTTTTTTTGTTATAAATCTGTTAACTTCTGTGGTTGTTAATTGTTTATTACCAACTTGACAAATGACATATAATCCTAGAAATACATACAACTCATATTAGTAATCCATTTTACTTGTTTTGAATAAAAATAGTCATTCTCTATTGTTTAAATAGAACTATTTTGATTCAAAATAAGTAAATTAGAGGACTTAACAAGTAAACAAGTTATGAATTTATAGGGTTATATGTTACTTGTCAAGTTAGCAACAAACAGTTCACATCAGCATGAATTAACGAAGTTGTAGCATAAAAAATAAAGGAAGGACCAACTTGATTTACAAATTGCAAAGTGGATGACTATTTTGAGCGAAAACAAAAATGATGGACTAATTTGATCCACGCAATCAAAGTGGAGGACCAATTTGAAATTTAACTCTTTTTTTAATAAGCACGTACTTACTTGGTGGACAATAAAAAAATAGTCAAAAAGTTATGCACAATATATATAATATAAAATGCACAATATATATCACATATTATGTACATCATATAATATTCGTTGTGCACAACATGTAATATTCGTTGTGCACAACTTATTGGCTGGTTTTTTGTTGTATATATAACAATACTATTTTTAGTATCCACTTCATTCTCTAAATAATTTTACTAGTGATCCTATATATGTACAATGAGAAACTAGTTAAACTAGTCAATAAATAAGATTTTGGATCACAATTATTCAGTTCATTACAATTTCAATAATTATTTGAATAAAAATTAAAGTCAAAATAAACTTATTAACTGTATTGACTGATTTACTATTGTATACCAAATATTATTGTAATTTTATTCATCTTGTATTAGATGCATAAGGGTGTGCTTGGATTAGCGTTTGAAAACTGGAATTTGAATGAACTTGATTTTGTAGAATTGATTTTGAGTAAAAGTGGGTTGATGTTAACGTGATTTATGTTTGGATATTTTCATCTTAAAATTGATTTTGATATAATAAATGTTGTTTGGATGATCAAAATCAAAATCAATGTGTAATTACCAAAAGAAACATGCTTTATATTGTATTATTTATTATTATTTTACTTTTACAAACATTTGAATATATTATTTTACTATTTTCATAACAAGAATTAAAATAAATGTTATTTGGAAAAATATAAATAAAACTATTTGGTATACCATGAAAAAAATGAAATTATACAAATACATTTTAAGATAGATTAACTTTGTTAAAATTTAGATTTGAAAAAGTTATTAATGTTCTAACGATAATTTAATATTTATAAAGTGAGAAAAGAATATTAAAAATAAAAGTTTAATTATTTGTTCTCAACAATATCTAATGTACTAGGGGATAGTCACAAAATATAAGGAAAATGAAGAATAATTATGCCTTTGACTATGCTCTTTTTATTGAACGGGAAAATATCAACTTGGAAGCTATATAAAGTTGCTTCAACAAAACCATGGTTGAGAACTCAAATTACGTTGACAAAATTTTTAAAGCAAAACATTCAAACGAAAAATTGGTACGTTCAAGAATTTTAAACGTGGGTTTAGTGTTTCAAACGTGGGTTTAGCGTTGCTGCAACTCAACGCACGTTAAAATGGTATTGAAAGCTACAATATATGTTTGGGTGTTCTTTGTACTGGCTTTATTCAACGAGATTTACTATTAAACTCATGTTCAAGTGGAATCACATAATTTTTGCTTTTAGGTTGAGTGAATCCACGTTTACACATTTTAAAATATGAATTGTCAATTTTATCCTTGAGTTCCATGAGTATCTACTAATTTTTAAAACTATCTCATCTTATTTGTATAGTTTATTTTTAACTATACTGTTATTTTATATTTGTTATTCAAATAAAATAATTACAATTATTGTATATTTATCAGGTAGATAGAGTGGACTTTTCATTTTAATACAATTTTAAAAGTTTTTTCAAAAAGTATGATAACATTAATATATTTATTATGAACTTAATAGGCAATTACTTTTTTTTTGATAAATTATTTTTCAATCATATATTTAAATGTTATAAAAAATAAAATAGAAATGATATTAAAAAATAACATCAAACTCATATCCTTTTTAGTAATTATATGTCTAAAAGTGGTTTTAAATAACATTATCCAAACAACATTCATTTTTTCATAATCACTTTCTAAGTAAAACATCCAAAGATAAATCACGTTGACATCAACTCACTTTTACTCAAAATCAATTTTACAAAATCCAGTTGACATGAACCCCCGTTTGCAAACTGTAATCCAAACACACCCTAAGTCCCTTCATTAATTCCTAGGACTAATAAAATAGTCTCACCGTGCCACCTTATTGTTAAGTGTTATATCATAAATGAAGAAGTGTACGAGAACACATTTGTCCTCACCCTAATATATAAACAATATTGTTTTGGATGTTTATGTAAATTTCATCATTTTTACTTTTTTTTCCACCCTTCTTCTGGGTTAATCCACCGAGTGGACCCATTTCCCGGCTCTCCTTCTCTTCCCTCTATGGTTGTCGACCCTCCCCCTCTCTTATTCTCAAAATAAAAGCCAAATAAACTCAACCTAATTAAAGAGTGTATGTGTTTTATGTAGGGGTGTACAAAACCGAACCAAACCGATCAAATAACCAAAAACCGACCAAAAAAATCGAAAACCGAAAAAAACCGAAAAAATTGGTTTTTTTTTTGTTCTATTAGACTGTCAACCGATCGATTCGGTTCGGTTTTCGGTTCCAACATTGTACAACCGACCGAACCGAACCGAACCAACATATATGTCAAATATACCCTCATATTTCATTTTATTTACAAAAATGTCTTACCCTATATAAACTATCTTTAACCCTCTCTAACCCTACGACTCACACTCACACAGAGCCGCCTCACCCTCACCCTCAATCACCCTCACATATCCACCCTCACACACCCTCTCATATCCAGCTGGCAGCCACCTCGCGGCGTCACCCTCACCCACTCGGAAACTCACCCTCTCACCCTCTCAGATCCAGCCGGCAGCCGCCTCGCGACGTCACCCTCGCGGCTCGCCCTCCCTCTTGGTGTCACCCTCGTCGCGGCTCGCCCTCGCTCCCGGTCTCACCCTCGCGGCTCGCCCTCGCTCCCGGTCTCAGGCGTCGCCGCACCTCCCGGTCTCAGGCATCGCCAAACCTCCAGATCCCAGTCGCGCCTTCCTCTGCCTTGCCTTTCTCCTCCGGCGGATTCCAACTGTGCCTCCCTCTACAAGTCGCGTGGGCCGCCTTGCCACCTCGCTGCCTCGCACCCATGTCTGAGGTAGGTTCCTAAATCCTAACATAACAGAACTCAGTGTTATGTGAAATTAAAATAACAGTGTTATGTGAAATTAAAAATATTCTTCTGTAATTAAGTGTATATTGTTGTGGTATGATTGTATGAGTGTATTGGTTTCTCAGTGTGAGTGTATATTGTTGTTGTATGAGTTTATTGATTTCTCAGATTGAGTGTATATTGCTGTGATTTTGTTTCTCATCAGAATGTGTCTCTGTTTTTATATATTTTAATTTTTTTGGTGTCTTTGTTTATGAACGGCCTGAGAGCACTCCGGAGAACACTCCAACCCTGGATAATATTTCCATAGCAGACAACATTGCTGCTAGACAACATTGGTGTTTGGTTGTAATTTTTATTTTCTAGACTATGTTGATGTTGTTGTCTTGTTGGTACTAAACTATGATGCTGCCATGGTGGATGATGCTACTTAATGGTGACTTTATTTTCATTTTCAAGGGATAATGATTTGAATCATGTTTAGTTGTAAATTTAATTATGTTGTTTGGTTGAATTTCCTATTTATGTGGAGTATTTTGAACATTTTTGGACATATTAATGTATTTATTATGATATATAAAAAAATTTCCAGCAGGTTAAAAAAACCAAAAACACCGCCCAAATCCAACCGCACAATGATCGGATCGGTTCGGTTCGGTTGAAGGGGGTTAAAGAGAACCGATTGGTTGATATTTTGTATCAACCGAATAGGTCGGTTCGGTTGGATTTTCGTCCAAAAACCGAACCGACCGCCCGATGAACACCCCTAGTTTTATGTGTTCTAAAAAAAAAGAGAAGACTAGTGATGAAAGATAAAAAGAATTTAAAAAATTAAAGTAAAAAATAAGCAAATGATTTTTTTTTTTTGTTTATGAAGAGAAAAAAGTTTTTGGTAAAAATGAAGAGAAAAGTTTAGGAGATTTTTTGTGTTGTTTCCCTTTGTACTCTCTTATAACATCCAGACACACATTTGCTTTTTTCACTCTGAAGAGGTGTGCAATTGGGAAAATGAATGATGATAATGTGAAATAAAAAGGAAAAACTAATATGAAGAGGGTGCAAACCGAAGAAGATGATGAAGAGGAGAATGATTGGGACTTAAGGTCCTTTAATGGAGGGTATGACAGAGAAGAAGGTGAAGAGACGAAGATGGGAAAGAAAGTGAAGAGAGGAAGATGGGAAATAAAGTTAAGAGAGGAAACTAATGTGTTTTGATAATTCAAAATGGGGACAGATTTGTCCCCTTAAGTTTAATTTTTTAATATCTGATGTGGCAATAACTGCAAGTTGGCATATTTAACTATCCACGTAGGACTTTTTTGTTTGCTTCTAACGGTAATAGTTAACAAAAGGATTGATTTATCATGTTGAGAAAGTTTAGGGACTGTAACATGAATAAAAATAGTTTAGGGATGAAAGTGGGCACTCAGGAAAAGTTTAGGAACAGATTTGAGTATTTACTCTTTTTATATTTATCTGACCACAAATATTTTATGTAAACCAAAATTGCACACGAATCAGTCACTAATACATAATACGTATTTTTATAATTTTTTTATCAAATACATAGCACAATTGTATGCTCCACACTTACACGCTCCCCTTCCACTTCCACTTCCTTTTTTCCTTTCCTGTACCTATATGCATTTACTTTTTTTTTTTGTGCGTATAAATGTTGGATTGTGTACATATAAAAGTTAGATTGAGTAGTTGTAAATGTGAGATTGTGTAAGTGTAAATGTTGGATTGAGTAATTGTAAATCTGAGATTGTATCAGTATAAAAGTTGGATTGAGTAGTTGTAAATGTGAGATTGTGTCAATATAAAGTTGGATTGAGTAGTTGTAAATGTTGAATTGTCTCAATATAAAAGTTGGATTGTGTAGTTGTAAATGTTGGATTGTATCAATATCTAAGTTGGATTGAGTAGTTATAAATGTTGAATTTTGTGTTAGTTGTAAATGTTAGATTGTATCAATATAAAAATTAGATTGAGTAAGTGTAAATGTTGTATTGTGTCAGTATAAAAGTTGGATTGAGTAGTTATAAATGTTGGATTGAGTCGGTATATAAGTTGGATTAAATATATGTAAATGTTGAATTGCGTTAGAGTTGAATTGAGTAGTTGTAAAATCTTAGATTGTATTGGTATAAAAATTAGATTGTATCGATATAAAATTTGGATTGAATAGGTATAAATATTAGATTGTGTCAAGAACGATTGCAAACTATGAAAGTTTGATCGAATGTGTTAAAAAATTGGATTGAACATGTGAGCACACTTTTCATAAATGAGAGTGAAATTCAAAAGGCTCGATTCTGTTAAAAAATACGTTATATTGTCGATAACTGATTTGTGTGCAATTTTTTATGTACACGTAGAAACATTGTTATATGTGAGTATAGAGAAATGTTACTACATTTGAACATAAGTAACTACTGTGACTTTAATTTTGAAGCATATTATTCTGAAAGAATTTTATGTATTAATTAATTATGTATTAGATTTTAATTTTGATTCACTGATAGTGTAAAGGTATTTTACACTGTCATCCAATTAAAACACTTCATTTGTATGACTTTTTTGGTAGTGGGAGAGAGAAAACACTATCATGACTGACATGACAACACATGATTGGATGACTGTGTAAAAACACTCTCAATGGATCAACATTAAATCCTATGTATTATTAGATAAGTAATAGAGTTCCGGTGGTTTAGAAAAATCCTAACCCTCAACCCTAACCACCCAAACGGCATTCTTACTCTGCCTCAAAGCCGTATGAAATATACATATATTTCAGACGATGTTTCGACAGTTTAGGGAACCCTAACCCTCAACCCTAACCACCCCAAACAACAATCTTACTCTGCCTCAAAGCTATCTGAAATATACATATATTTCAGACGTCGTTCCGGCAGTTTAGGGAATCCTAACCCTCCCTAACCACGCCAAATGGCACTCTTACTCCACCACAAAGCCGTTTGAAATATACTCATATTTCGGAGGGCTTTTTGACGGTTTAGGGAACCCTAACCACCCCAAACGACACTCTTACTCCGCCTCAAAGCTGTCTCAAATATACATATATTTTAGATGGCGTTCCAGTGATTTTAGGTATTTTCTGTACCGCCCGTCCAAAAGCAGTCTGATATATTTGGCGGGAGAATTGGCGCGCAATCACGCACACTATTTCTGACGGGTTTTAGGCAAGTTGCCCGAAAAAAATGAAAAAATAGCAAAGTGTTTTCAATACTGTCGAAAACATGCCTGTATTTTTTACGGGAAAAAGCCTGTCGAGAAATGCTCGTCGGAAAACACCGCATTTCTAGTAGTGGCCTCCTTCAGAGGTAAGATTTCTGCCATCTCTTCACTTGAGAATGACTTCTGTCATTTTCTTTAGAAGCTGGACTTTCACACTTACTTTCTCAGCCTGAGAAAGACTTTTCTCTCTTTATAATGAAAGATTCATAGTCCAAAGATTCACAATTCTCACAATTGAGAGCTTAGATGCAACTAAGTTTGGTTCTCAATTTACACTCTTAGAGATACTTGCTACAACAAGGTTGTGACACTTAGAGTACAATGAAGGGGTTTATCTTTCCAAGAGAGATTTACAAAGGTTCAGAGGCTGAAATAACACTAAGATGATTTACAATAAATTGATTTGAATGTTTACAGTTTTGCTCGATTGATATTGAGTAGTATATACATTATTCTTGTCTCTTGTATCTTCAAATTCAATCTTGCTTCTTTATATAGCTTTCTGGAATGAATCTATTTGAAATTAGTCGTTTGAGTCTTAAAACAATTCATTTCCGTTGATTCCTTGTGCAGTGGAATAAGTTTTTAGAAGATAAATTGTTCCATTAAGCTTGTCTTCGAGACATATTTTCTCATTAATCTACGGAGTGTGTTTAGATTGTATTCTTTCAAGTCACGTGTCCTCAAACTGTGAAACATGTCTTAACCTTTTGTCGGATTTAAGCCATTAGTAATTAAAACAATAATATAAGAGCTTACTAAGGCTTCCTTTTGTTCTTTTCTATGCTTCGTGTTAAACAAAAGCGCAGAACACTTTGATTAAAATAAATTATCGTGAAACAACAACATAGAGAGAATGAATTATCTTAGAAATGATTCTTTTAAGTGTATATGTGCATAAAACTTAATACTGGACACTTAGGAATTAAACAAATTAATTCTGAGTTCATTTCTAAGCTTATGAAGTTATAACCTTTAAAGCACGGTGATAAATTAGCTTCTGAGACTTTGGAATACAATACTTTGTATACACAGTTAAAGCTAAGCTTCTGAAGACATGTTTTAATGAATATGAGAATTATCATATGCTTCTGAAGTTATAAGACATGTTTTAGATGCTTATGAATAAACTCTATTTTGTTTAGAGACAAAGGTTTAGCTTCTGAATATGTGTAACTGACAAAAAGAGCTTCTAAACTAGTTAAACATGTTTCTCATGTTATGGTAATACTTTTGAATCATGTAACTAAGTTAATTATGATTCTTATGTGCTTTTGAGGTCTAAGACTTAATTGATTTCTAAGTTATAGTGCTTCTGAAGTCTAGAACTCAGTTGCTTATTCTTCTGAGTGGTTAATTCTTAATTTATCATGCTTCTGAAGTAGATATAATGCACAAGTGATATATAAATAATTTTAATCCAAATCTTTATAACTAGAAATGATTTTTATCAATCAAAATACTACATAAGAGTTCTGGAGCTGATACTCTCCACCAGTGACTGATACATGTATAAGGTTGTGGGGGCTTATGCCCCCACTAGATTTTTAACATTTTAGTTAAATTATATATAAATGTATATATTTTGCCTCATTATATTATTAAGTTTTCCCCCAACTATAAAAATTCAAAAAATATCATCTTATATTTACATATATTAGTGATATAATATTTTTGCCCCCACTGTTAAAATTTTCTGGATCCGTCACTGCTCTCCACTGATACTTCAAGTGTACTCCAATGTTGATTGGGTTAGAGACCCAAGTGATTTCCGTTCTACTATCGGGTATTGTATTTTCCTTGATGACTCCCTTGTTTCATGGCGCAGTAAGAAACAAACATTCACTGTCTGCTCTAGCACTGAAGCTGAATATTGAGCCCTTGCAGACACTACCTTAGATATTCTTTGGCTTCATTAGTTATTTGTTGATCTAGTAGCCACTTTATCTTCTTCCACTGATCTCTATTGTGATAACCGAAGTTCTATACAAATTGCCCATAATGATGTCTTTCATGAATGCACTAAACACATTGAGATCGATTGTCACTTCATTTGACAACACATTACTCGTGGAAATCTTCGACTCATCTCCATAAGCACTCATGACCAGCCTTTTGATCTCTTCACCAAAGCCCATCATCTTGGTCGCTTTTGCACTTTAGTTTCCAAACTCAAGTTGGTATCTTGTCACCCACTCGAACTTGAGGGGATGTTGGAATATTCCAATATTACCAGCATTTTATTACTAGCATATTCCTTAGTTTACCATCTTTATTGATTATGTAAATATTTTCTAGTATTTATTATTGATCCTTTATCACCCTATGAATAAGGATGAGACCTCTAATTGTAAATCAATCTCTCTAAATATAATACATACTTTTTCTCTATTTGATAACACCCGTTTTGCTAATATTTTATTCCATTAATTTGAGCAATTGTATGTAATTCTTTACTTTATTCTTAGCCTTTTGTTGTATTTATTACAACTTTAATTTATTTGGAGCTTAATGGAAATAAAGGCTAATTGAATATGTTCTATGATGTTTTTGCTATTCAAGGATGATCTTTGCACTTGATCTTTGGTATTTGGTGTTTGTGGTGCAGGTCATGGTAATTATTGGAGCAATGGACATCAGGAACAGAGAAAAGAAGCGGACTAGTGAATTTCCACCCAGGGTCGTGCATCCTGGCGCCCTTGGAGCGCTCCAGCGCTCGAAGCAACTCAAATTTCATCCCGCGCAAACCTAGTGCGCCCCAGCACCCTATATGCGCCCGGACGCGCGCCTGCAAGATTTTGACAGCAAGGACTAATCTGCAAAGTGGCGTAAGAGATTTAATTGCAAAGTCTCAAAAGTTGTTTCCACTATATAAAACAATGTTAGCTCGTCCAGAAACATACATTCTCATACCTAGACACTTGCCTCCATATTATTTTAGGTTTTTACTCATTAGGATTCATTTACGTTTGACTAACCCTATTTTCCATCCGTTTTCGATCCCGATTTCTTTCTTTGAACGTTATTCGTCAAGATACTTCGATTTTCGTTCTTCTCCTTTCACCTTTGACTGGGTTGTAAGTTGAATTTCATATTTAATTCAGTAATGTTATTCGTTCTTCATTAAATTAAGTGTTTTTACGTTATTTCACATTCAATCCTATTTTACTATTTTTCTCCCAATTGTTTCTGATTTAATTTCATTCCATTCATTCATATCTCTTTAAATTAGGTGTTTTTACTTCTCTTCATGAATAACTAAGTTTCTTGGTGATTCATAAGGGTGTGAGCACCATTGGGATAAATTGAGGCTTTGAACTTCATCCATGCATAGGTTTTCATCATCAATCCTAACATATGATTTGAGATGTGTATGATTATGACTTTTTTAGATGTGTGTGTGTTTAAACTTGTGTTTTTGGCTTGCTCGTCGATCGAGTTAGTTTAATGCATTTGTTATGATTTATGTGTATTAATTGATCAATTGATGCATGAGCTATTAGGATTGATGTGTGATTAGTAATTTGGCTGATTAGTCTTAAACTAGGTTAATGTGATTGATTTTTAAAGGTTGTTGAAAACGAAACTAAAGATGAGATCTCACTAATTAATCTTGTTCTAGGCAACCTACCATTAGAATCACAACAATAGGGTTAGATCTAACTCTAGCGTAATTAACCAATCTTTGCATTCTTTTGTGGCCAATGATAAATTTCCCAATGTATGTTCTACCTCATGAGTCATTGTTTTATCATTCTATTTAAACCAATTCAGTTATGTTTTCTTGCAATAACCCCCCTAATTTGTGATAATCATCATTACAACTAGCCCTGAGTATTACTTTCATATCTATTCCTTGTGAGAGACGATCTAGGTTTTCATATTACATTAGGAGAACTTGGTTTATAAATAACAAATTTGTGGGAATCGCGACGCTCACCATCACTATTCCTCTATACTCTCTCCTAGTTTCTCACATGTTGAATTAGTAGAGCTTAGTTGTGAGTAGTGATAGTCTTTGAGATAATTAAGAAGGAGAGTGTTTAATTCTACTTAATCTCAAAGTAGAGGCTGTGTTAGGTAAAGTTATGAGTAAGTTAACGTGTTAGGATGAGATGAATTAGCTATATGGGTGGTGTTATGTTAAGAAATTGGAGGTTTAATCAAATATAATATATATATATATATATATATATATATATATATATATATAGAACTATATATTATAAGTATATTATAATGTATAAAAAATATTAAATAAAAATTAAAATATATAGCACTTAATAGATTTAGAGATTTAATAGTTTTAAATTTGAGAAATTGAAGTGTATTTCATTATATTTTATCACAAAAGGTTATTAAATTTGAAAAATAAAATAAAATCTTTATTCTAACCTATTCATAATGATTTTATTCTGCATCACCGATTTTTATCAATATTTTTTATAGATTTTTTTTTATTTTTTCTAATTTTAAAATTTTAAATTTTTATCCCATCAGAATAAAAAGGGTTTTGATTCCCATATATATCATAAACTGTTTCGGTCTGATTTTCATAACACTACTTTTTATATTTGAAAATGTCAGAAAAACTTATAGAAAAAAGAATCACTAGATTTAATTGATAAAACATGAGAAATGTAAATGAAAATTTATCTTCATCTTTTTCTTATATTTAAATTTTTTTTTTTTTTGTGTTCATACATGTCGAGCTAATTATCACAATGGACTAAAACAAAATCAATAATGTTTACGTGAATTTATTTACGTATAAATTTCTTTATAAGCTAAAACTTTAAATTTATATCAAAATCCAGAAACATATATCTATCTATATATATATATATAAATTTTTTTATTAAGTAGCGTTGACTATAGATATTGAAAAAAATATTTTATTCTACTTAGTAATTTGTAAATCTTAAAAAACTATCGATATTTTTGCCGATAATTTTAAAATTCTGTTGATAATCTAAAGCATAAGTAAGATCTTAGATCTCACATGAACCATCACATGGTGCTTTTATTTGTGAGGAATGGGAAATTTTTCATGTCTTAAATTTGGTTTTTTTACGTAAACAGGATAGGTAGTTGCAGAATTAGTTACGTGAATAGGTAGTGTATTTGACTGAATTAAAGTCTATTCAAATCGACTTTACTCTGCAAAAATGCAATTTTTTTTAGAATCGACTTTAGCTCAAAAAAAATTGCATTTTCGCATGCAAAGTTGATTTGAATCGACTTTAGTGCAATTTTTTTTCCAAATTTTTATGCAAAGTCGATTCAAATCGACTTTAGAAGAAAAAAACTATAAAAAAGTGGTCCCGGGTGATTATTTGACACAATTCATCATTTTTCTAAATTTCACTCTCTCACACTAAAATTCACTCTCACTTTCTCTCTAAAATTCACTCTCTTTCTCTCTCATTTTTTTATTATGGAGACTGAACATGTATACCGGATGGACATTGTTGATCACATCGGCGCACGTATTCAAGACCAGGTAATATATTCATTGTTTTATAATAAAAATAATCAATTTTGTTATAGTTACCTTAAATTAAGATGTAGTAAAAAATAGATATAGGTTGTTAGGTAGATTAGTTGTGTAGTTAGAATTATTTTAGGTGGTTAGGAATTTTAGTATTACAGTAGATTTATTTATGTATACACTTTGATTATATATTTTACTTAAGTTACTAAAATGTAATATTAATTAGTTTACTACCATCATCGTGTGACTGTTTAATGCAGCTTCACAAAATTTAAACCAATAGTTTTGTAGGTCTTATCAGGAACGTCTATGTCTTATCATATGAATGTTTAATTAAGTAATTTTTGAATGATTTAACTGCAAGAATAAATTTTAAATGGTTTGTTGTTAATGTTTAAAAATTAAGTCTCGGAATTAATTACTGTTTTTTTTTGTTCCAGCCTGCTCGTGTTTTAGACACGAGACGATTCTGTGCCGTACCACCTCCACACCCGTTGATGGAGCCATACTTGGACATTGCGGGGTTTCGCCATGTCCGGATGCCCGTGTGGACGTTAGATCGCGCTTTTATTAGTGCACTGGTCGAGAGGTGGAGGCCTCAGACCAGCACATTCCACTTACCCTATGGTGAGGCCACGATCACCCTACAGGATGTGGCATTTCATCTAGGCCTTCGTGTAGATGGAAAGGTGGTGAGTGGTTGTGCTACTGACTTTGAGACACACCACTTGGGACGCAGCATTGAAGACTTTTGTCAGGAGCTGCTAGGTGTTGTCCCCCCCCTCCCTCAGTTGAGCGTAAGGGGTATGCTGTTACGCTGAGGTGGGTGATGAGTCTTCTTGGCGCATTTGACGCGAAGGCCCATCCTACTGACATTGAGGTACAGAGAGCGACCAGAGCTTGGTTGATGGGCATTTTTGGTGGGTACTTGATGCCGGATAAGTCCGGCAACATGGTACATTTGAGGTGGCTCCCACTGCTCGAAGAATGGGAGGAAATCGGTAGACATAGCTGGGGATCAGCCGTGTTGGCCACACTTTACAGGGAGCTGACCCTAGCTGTAAAGTTTGACGTGACTGATATAGGAGGCTATCATGTCTTATTACAGTCATGGGCATGGTCGCGCTTGCCGACATTATTTGGAGGCGCAATTCGACATGATTTGTGGCCTCTTGTTTCGAGGTAAAGATTTAATTCATAAACCAACTAATAAATTTGACATTATATGCTATTTTATCTAACCTTGGTTTCTGATTATAAATTGTAACATGTGGGAGAACGTTAGACACATTACCAGGAAGTTGGAGGAGCGACTTCTCAGATTTAGGACAGCACTAGACAACATGGGATTGCACGGGGTAAGGAAGAATAATGGTCATGATATTGAAACTTTTATTTCTACTTTTTATATTGAAATTTATCTTTGTTTGTTAATACTTGTCACAGTTTATGTGGAGGCTGTACGATGATGATCGTGTTAGAGCCGTGACGCCGGACTGGGTGTTTGCTGAGCGAGAGTTGTGGCAGTCTGACACCTGCATCATCTGTTTTGCCACTGTAGAGTGGCACTATGCGGAGAGAGTGGTGCGACAGTTTGGTGGAGCTCAGCACATACCGTATGCGCCGATGAACATCGATCGGCTACAGCGTGTCGATGTACGCACCAAGAGGGAGGCATGGTGGCCCAAGGAGCACGAGCGGTGGCATAGAGTATGGGATGAGCGACGACGTAGGAGCATCCGCTTCGAGTTGTTCTACGACCACCGCCCATCATTCGAGTACTTTAACTGGTACAGTGTGTCTCCGCACCAATTTCTTAGTTTGGATGGGCCGCCGCAGGACCCTGCACTTGTGTATCTTTTGGATGACGATGTGCCACTCCATGCTCCACCTGGTCCCTCATTGTATCCGAGACCATCGGGAGCCCCTGATACGCGCAACATAAGTACCAAACGCCGTGCAGGTACTCGAGCGAGTGCTCGTCAGGTGGGAGTTCCTGATGCGGGGCAGGGGGGAGAGCGCGGGCGCAGGGGACGCGGTCGGGGAGGGCGACGGGGACGGCGACGCGGTGCACAGGAGGAGGCAGAGGTCGAGCCACTGAACGAGGCTGACACCGAGCCACAGACTGAGGCCGAGACTGAGCCTCAGACTGAGGCAGACACCGACGCTGAGCCACAGCTCCAGCCACCTACTGAGCCGCAGCAGCAGCAGGAGGTTACAGGCCCTTGGGACCATGTTGTGTCTCAGTTCCATACGCCACCTTTTTATTCCTCCTGGGGCTCATGGGGACAGTACTATGTTCCGCAGGAGGTTACACCGCCGCAGGAGGTTACAGCGCCGCAGCCACAGTACTATGTTCCGCAGCCTCTGGTTCAAGACCCCTCGGTCATTTGTTCAGATCAGAGACCGCAGGCACAGTTCAGGACGGGCCTAGCTGACCAGCAGCCTATTAGCACACCTGGGTTGATGGCGATGCTGGACTTGGATGACTTCTCATCGCCCTCGTGGACCCCTAGATCACAGGCTTTGCTTCATGATATTATGTTCGGTCGCGGATCAGGCGAAGGTTCGTCATCACCGGTGCAACGCGAGGTCACACCACAGCCTCCAGTTCGCACGGTTGATGATGTCAGTTCACCGGACGATAAGGGGGACTCATTTGATGATCCAATTGACCCTCCCGATACTGATTCAGAGTCAGATCCAGGGGCGCAGTAGGATAGGGAGCAGAGGCAGAGGCAGCGGCCGAGATGCGGCATAGGAGGGTGCATTGGGGGGACGGAGCCACGACGAGAGAGGGGCAGAGGTCGTGGACGCAGATGTCGTGGTGGTAGATAGACTTAGATTTTGGTTTTGTAGAATATAGACATAGATTTTGGTTTTGTACAATATAGACAAAGATTTTGGTTTTGTATAATATAGACTGAGATTTTGGTTTTGTATAAATACTTTTACATTATATTATTGATTATTTAGTTGAATGTGAACTCTTATCTCCGTACTTGTTATTATCGCGTTAATTGATAAGGCTGCATATGAAAATGACAAAATAAAAAACACATCAAATTAAAATATCTTAAATAAGAACAGTTATGACACGGCAGAAGTACATAGTACATAACACTTCAATAAACACTTAATGTTACACTTAACAGTAAAAACAGAAACATATTTTAAAAATAGTGATTACGAGTTTAAGTCATCAGGGATCAGCTAGATTGGGAATCGGGTGTTCCATGTCAGCGTAATTTAGTTCTTCGTCACGTTCATTGTAAATAGTTACCCCAAACCTTTTATGGCCGTCATAAATCAACCAAATCTCAAAATCATATTCTATCAAGTACTGGAACATAAAGTCTCTCCACCCGTCGGTAAACCATATTTCGTCACCCCTTCTCTCACACTTAAGATCCCAGGTTTTTCCACTTGGTGTTTCCAACTACACTTTACGTGGCAACCTTCGCTCATGAATATTAACAAATACTGTTGGCAATTTCTGCAACAACGAGTGTGAGTGAATGACAAGGTTTTTTCTACAACTTATTATACACACAAAAAGGATGAAGGTTAAATTGGAAATAATACGTACCACGTCATTCTTGTTACCATCCTTAATCTTAATGCATGTTTCATGCGTGTCAGGCCCACCGAATGCCAACCCAAGATTCATATTTGGATCCATATTTGTTCTTGTTATGTGATTTATGCTACGAACCTTAAGATTGCATTCCTTTATATAACGAAAATTTTCAAAGTCGATTCAAATCGATTAATGAACATAAACAGTAGACCAACTAGTTATCATAGTCGATTCAAATCGATTATACAAACAGAAAAATTCTCATCAAATTCGATTCAAATCGACTTTCAATTTTGTACACGATTCTGACACGAATTGACTACTCACCAATTTAGCAGTAATAAATGATCTTTGCAGGCCAGAAAACCATAATAACTTGAGAATATCATAAAATGAGTTCCATTAAGATTCTCAAACCAACTACACCAGTAAAGACAATTCAAAATTACTACAGCCGACAATGAAATCAAATGAGTACACAAGCACATAAAACCAAATCATCAGTAACAAGTAGTAGTAATAAATACACGGGGTAAGGCCAGAAATATTAAGATATTCAAAATTACTACAATCAACAATAATATGGACTGAGTACACAAGTACATAAAACCAAATGATCGGTTACAACAACCATAGAATTAAAATACAACAAAAAACATAAAACAAGACTAGTACAACAAACAAAAATTTTCTACTACAACACATCATGCAACGTTGTTGGAGGAGGACGATGAAGCTAAGGCGGGACACTTACGCCTACTATGTCTTGGCTGACGATAGAGCCCACACCTTTTAGGCTGAGAACCTTCCACCTCATCCATCTCATTATGAATCCGGCTCGAAACTGGGCGACCCTCAGCTTTCCTCATATCCGCAGGATTGGGCCGCAGCACCGGACCATTGTATGCAGGCCACAAATCTTCATTCCGAATAGAAGCAAACTCAGTTCGGTAGACATTATAAACAGATTCCATTCGGTAGACTTCATGGACAAAGGCTCCCCAATCTAAATGAGCATCAACGCACACCGCAAATGCGTGACGACAGGGGTAGTGGAGCTTCTGAAATGCTCCGCAATCACAGACACGCTCGGACAGAGACACCCTGAAGGTCCTCTGTGTTGTGTTGTCCACCTCTCTTTTCTCTAAAATCATATACTCGATGGAATCTCGAGTCGCGCGTGTGGCGTGCATATCATGCAACACTCTCCGATGCTTCTCCATTTTGCCCAGCAGGAACTCAGAGAACCTTTGACCCGCACCAAGTTGGGCCTGCGCTTCAGTTCCCTTCTTGACAAATAGCGTCATAAGACGGAGGTAGGTTGACCTCACAATAGCTGTAATTGGAAGACTTCGGGTGCCCTTCATTACCGAGTTAAGACACTCGGACATGTTGGTGGTCATGTGCCCGAATCTACGCCCTTCATCAGCATACTGTGTCCATCTTTCACGGGGTATCCTGTCCACCCATGCAGTAAACCGTGGGTCCAGCGCTGCCAACTGGGAATGCCAATACAAGAATTCATTATGTGTCTTTGCATACCCAGCATTCTTCACTAATCGCTTACCCTCTTTGCTCTTGAAATGGACCATGAAGTTTGAAGCAATGTGTCTGATGCAGTATGCATGATGTGCTGTTGGCGGAGCCCAACCACTTCTTGCGGATTCAAGCACCGTTGTAATTGCCTTGTGCCTGTCAGAAATTACAAGAATGCCCTCTTGCGGAGTGACATGCTGACGGAGATTAGTAAGGAAGAAGTTCCATGATTCCTTGTTCTCAGCCTCAACAATAGCAAAGGCAAGGGGCAATATGTTAGAGTTTCCATCCTGTGCAATGGCCATAAGAAGGGTACCTCTGTACTTCCCATACAGGTGAGTGCCATCAATAGTAATGAAACACTTACAATAAGGAAAAGCGGCAATGCATGGTGGAAATGCATAGAAAACACGGAGAAACATGCGTAAATTTGGATCATTCAAACCTGGAAATGCCTTAGTTTGAAACATGACAATGGTACCTGGCATAAAGGTTTTCAAGCCGAGCAACCATCTTGGCAGTTCTCCGTAGGATGCTTCCCAATCACCATAAATCTGTGCAATTGTCTTCTGCTTGGCCATCCACACCTTTCTATATGTCGTTCTACAGGCCAGCTTTTCCTCAACTGCAGCTTGCAACACCTTAACAGAAACTGTGGGATCCCTCTGTACCACGTCACAGATGTTTGAGCAGATGACATGATAATCCATCTGTGGATGCAGTTGTGGGACATTGGCAATGACACAAGTGTGTGGCTCCTCCAATTTCTTGATCTCCCACATCCCCGTCTTCTTCCGCAGAATGACTCTGACATTTCACATGCATCCGCTCCCATATTGCACACACCTGCAATGCAACCTCGAGGCATTTGACTCGTACACTTTGTACGATATCTGTCTCTGAATGTTGTAGATCTTAACAGCATACTGTGCGGCTTCTTTTGTACGGAATAGTTGCCCCACAACTAAACCTTGCTCAGCGTTTACTACTGCCGCAACATCCAAGTCAATATCGTCTCTAAGTGAGTTGAAATTGAATGATGAGTAGTGCTCCGCAACCGCCTGAGATTGTGTTTGGGACACTGCTGGCCCTGTGAGCGGGATTTCTTCAATGCAACATCTTCCTCTGATCCGCACGGTGTCGCGTCAGCTGCCTCTTCTATTGGGACATCTGAATCTGCATCTGCATCATCAAAGAAAGTTGGAGTGAAGTCAAACCCAGCAGGCGAACCAACTGTCTGCAACGGTTCTGCACTCTGCACCATAGGCTGACCAACTTCCCTTGCCAGATCCGCAAAGCTGAGAGAATGTGCGTCATCATCTACCCTCAATGTACTTGTTCCAGCACCACTAGCACCCTCGCCTGCATCAAATGATCGCGGAAAATATGTAGGGTCAGGCCCTCCAGATCTGAAGTTGCGTTCCTCAAGTTCAACGTACAACTCAAAAAGTCGAACTTCAGGAAACTTCATCTGATAACTCAGCATAATATTCACATCTCGATCACTGCGAATTCGATATTTAGTGTATAAAGGCCCGTTAGGACCCATACTCATCGGCATTCTATAAACCATTTTCTTAATCTGCTTCCCCGCCTCATCAAGCGTTTCAAGAATTAAGCTTTGCAATTGAAGCAGATTAATGCCGTCTTGCACTATAACACAAGGGGATCATCTGCAGTGAACGTGATCCCATTTTCTGTTGTTATTATATCACAATTGTGATGCACAAAAATGTAATAACAATCAGCCATTTTTTTAGTAAGAAATTTAGTAGAAGAAAGAAGTGTAGAATGAGTATTGAGTAGAAGAGAGAAGTTAGAATGAGTATTAGATGTATGAAAAATGAATTGGGCGTCCATATTTATAGATGTAATGAACATAAGTCGATTTGAATCGACTTTGTATACAAATTTGCAAATTTTTTTAACCTAAAGTCGATTCAAATCGACTTTGAAAAAAAAATTTCAAATTTTTTTGCACTAAAGTCGATTCAAATCGACTTTGCATACGAAAATGCAATTTTTTTTGTGCTAAAGTCGATTTGAATTGACTTTAATTCAGTCAAATGCACTACCTATTCACGTAACTAATTCTGCAACTACCTATATACATATTTAACTATTTTAAATTATCTGTATACTAAAAAAACCCTTAAATTCTCTTTTATAAAAAAGTTGATTGTGTGTGGTCTGTGTGGATTCACGTGATAAAATTGATAGTACTTGATTCATTCAGCTTTTCTTTTTTACTTTCTGCAAATTGACCAAAAAAAAGAAAGTACAAGAAAATGTGTGACTATTTATTATTGTTCATTAAAGAACATAATCTTAAAAAATAGTATAATTGGCTGATAAAAATAAATAATTTGATATCTTGTATATGAGAAATGATTTGTCACCCTTTAATTTTAGTCGCACAAAAATGAAAGTTTTAAATGGATGGTATCATAAGGGTAATGCTAAATGAACAATACAAAATCAGCCCAACTAGCTAATAAATGAGATTTTGGACCATAATTACTCAGCCCATTACAATTTCAATAATTATTTGGGTCAAAACCAAAGCCAAAATAGGCTCATTAACTGTATGGACGGATTTTTCATTGTCCACGTAGTATTTTCATCGTAAAATTAGTTAAAGGTGACTACAAATCATTTCCGTACATTGTACTCAGACAATATATAAATATACAAAAGTATATATGTTCGTCTTAGAAAATATTTAGGTGGTATTTTTGTTTTTTCTTGAGATAATTATGTGGTATTTGGTATCATCAGGTTTTATTTTCATTTTTCTAAAAAATTGAAAATGCTTTTAAAAATATGTTCGGTTTAGCATTTCTATTTTCAATTTTAGAAAATGATATCTGCATTTCTTGAAAATTTGAGAACGCCAGCATATTTTTTCATAATATAAGAATAAGTGATAATGATAAAAAATATTAATCATGTAATAAAAATAATTAACTTTTTCTGGTATAAAAATAATTATAATCTGATTTTTTATAATATGATTATCACAAATGCTCGAGGAACAACACTTTTTCAGCCAAAACAACCAACAAAATCCATTTAACATTTTATGGCCCAAATAACATTTTAATCATGAGTATATTTTTAATGGATTGAGTGATTGTGGCACAAATTCCTATTTATTGGCTGTTTTGACTGGTGTTTTTGTTATATCTCTAACATTTTATGGTCCAAATAACATTTTAATCATGATTATACATGTTTGTTAGGGCGGAAGAGTCCAACACATTTAGAGTAAAACTAACCGGTTAAGTGAATTACACAATTAGAGAATAGAACGATATATATATTCTAAGATAAAATTAGAGTAATGTTATATACATATCATAAAATCAGTCATTATCATTAATCATATGTAATAATCTAATTTTTTAAAACTATCGGTCCAATTTTTAAATTATTGAATTAATGTATAATATTAAAAAAATTTATTAATAGTTTTAAAAAGTTGAATTATTGCATATAATGATTAATTTTGAGGTATAAAAATACATTTATGATAAGCTTATAAGGTAATAAATTCATAAATTCTTTTATTCTATATACATTATTAGTCACCTCTTACACTGAAAACCAAACTGACTTTCATGCACTAAAATAAGGTTTATAGGTAGATTATTACTTGATATGGATAAATTGGAGTAACTAGCATAGTATCAAGTTAGTATTAATTAGTAATAAACTAAGTTTGACATAAATAAACTGGATAATATATTACTTGATGGTTCTCATGCTTCGAATATAATGTAGCTGTAGTGGGGAAGAGACATTTGTTCATAGGAATAAATGACAGTGAGTTGAAAGCACTAGGAGCATGTGCAGATTCTTGGCTCTATCTGGGTGCTTGGTTGTACTTGGAGCATAATGACATATTAGGATTTATTTATTTGTCTCTAAGCATTCAATTTAGGACACGGTAAGGCCAGCTCCAAAAATAATACTTATCGTACAACGAAAATACGTTCAACTAGTATCCAACATGTGTTATTCATGATATGGAATGTGTGTTGTACGTAGTGTGATATACATATAGCACACATTCCATATCATGAATAGCACACGTTGGATACTAGTTGGACATATTTATATTGTACGAACATTATTGGCTCCAAAAAACAACGTCATTAGGTATCACTCATTATCAGCATAACATTATTTATAATATTGAACACGTTTCTAATAGTCCATAACCCAGAAAAAGAACAAAGTATTGCTTTCTTTGGACAAACATTAATTAAATGGCATTAGCAAGAATGCTCAACAAGCCAATGGAGAAGAACAAATGAAGACAGTGTAGATTGCATTTTAGGTGAGAGAGAAGACGTTGATTCATATGGTAGAAAATAGATATGGTGAATTATGAACTTGTGTGTAGGATTGATCTCCCAATCCACCAAAATTCAATTAGCCAATGGAGAAGAACAAATGAAGATGGTATATAGATTGTCTATGGTGAGTGATGAACAAACCCAAGGTTAGAATAAATATCTTACTCGGCTCCTCAATATTAAGATTAATATAATAGATAATACAATCTTTTAAAATATAAAAATAACAATATGATTAATCAAAATTTAACGTAATAGATAAAATAATCTATCAAAATACTAAATAGACACTACGGTTGATCTTCAAGATTGAAAGTTCAAAACAATACGATCCCTGCAGATTGAAAGTTTAAGACAAGTTGAAGGACCATGTGTCCTAATTAAATTTTCCATTTTGAAATACTATGTTATTATTTTCATATCTTGATAGATGATTTTGTCCATTACGTCGAATTTTAAAGAACTATATTATCATTTCCATATCTTAAAAACTATTTTATTGTTCATATTAATTTTAAAGGATAAAATAAAATATGAGTTTTGCTAACAAGTACCTTTAGGGTGCGTTTGATTGGGGGAATATTTCATGGGAAAGTTGCATTCCAATTTTTGGTTCATTTTTAATCAAAATATTCCTTGGAAAGTGCAATCAAGGAAACAAACTTTCCTCCATTTTTAATCTCACCTTCCCCATAGGAATCATAGAATTATAGATTTTCATCCCATGAGAAAGTTTTGAAGAGTGTAAAAAGACTATGTTATCCCTACTGTAATTTATTGTTTTCAAAATTATCCTTACCCAATATCCATAATAATAATTTAAATTTAAATTCAATTTAAATTTAATTTTAATTTTAATTTTCAAATTAATTTAATTTTATTAGTTTTACTTTTAATTTATTACATATTTTTATATGTATTTATTTGTTAATTTTTACTTTCATTGTTTAAGGATATTTATGAAAAAATACAAAATATTCTCACGAATGTTTGTGAACCAAAGATAAGAATGATTCATTCCTGGGAAAGTTATATAAGACTCTCGAGTATTTAATTTACGAACCAAATATCAGAACGCTTCATTACTGGAAAAGTGATTCTCGGGAATAGGATTCTCAGAAATGTGCAAATTTTCAAGAAAAAAAGTCATCCACAAACCAAACTTGTTAAGGTAATAAAAGAGGAAATATTCACCCTGGAAATATGCATTTTTATTTTTTCAATATAATAGGTCCACTATAACTCTTTCATTTTCTAAAAAATTTACATTTTTAAATATCTTTAACAAGTAAGACACTTGTTAGCAAAACCCATAAGATATTTACTCCCAACTTTATAAATCTTGAAATTCTAACACACAATGACATGAACTATAAGGATATAATGATCTTGAAATTCCATATTTAACTCCCTAATTGTTCTATATTACGGGAGCTTTTGTATTCAGGAATATACAAGCAAGAAAATACAAAATTATTTCTCTCTTACTGTTTACCTTCACATATTTTTTCTGTTCATGACTCTTCATACCATCGTAAGATGTTTGGTGTGTGCATTTATAAATTGTGTCACATATGATAATATCAAAACTATTCTAAGATTTATTTTAATTTATTTAATGTTACAATGTAAATATAGAAAATATTCATATTACTATCTTAATATTACATAATATATCTTGAATTATAATATTTTAGATAATATTATAATATTAACTTAAAATATTAATATATCTAATTATTAATAGAACAAATGTTTCTATATTACATAATATTAACTTGAATTATAATATATCTAAATTAAAATAATTTTTACCTAATTATTTGATTATTCACTACATTCAATCCTACATAAAAAAATAGTTATATTTTATAATTTATTTTAGAGAAGGCTGATTTTATTAATTAACCGAATTCAATTATCGCAACTTAATTGTCATTATTTAATATTTGACATGATTGATTAACTGTCTCATGGGAAATGTAAAACATAAATAATGAACATATTTTTTTGAAAGAGAATAATTGTGAATTATTAGTAATTATTAATTTTTGATAATTAGTGATATTTGAATATTTTACCTCTAATTTTGTGATTTTTAGTGATTGATAATTAGTGAATACTTAGAGAGTTTTAGTGATTGATATTAAATATTTTAAATACTTTTTTGTTAATTAGGTATAATTATGAACATGAATTAGTAAACTTTTAATATTTTTGTTAATTATTGGACGAGAATAGATATGAATAATTATTAACTATTCATTATTGATAATTAGTAGTTTTTGAATATTTTCTATGATTTCAATAGTTTTTAGTGATTGATAATCTATAAATTATGATTATTTTTGGTTGATTGTTGAAAGAGAATAATTATAAAATATTTTATGAATACGAATTCGATATTGAAAAAAATGAAAACTAATTACATGATTGAATATTATAAATATAAATATGTGATTGAATAATATGAATATAAATCAAATTTAATGATAATTAGTAATCTTTAATGTTTTATGTGATTTTAGCAATTTTTAGTGTTTGATAATTTGTGGATATTTTGTGATTTTTAGTGATTATTAGAGATTAAATGTTTTTTACAATTTTAGATTTATTTAAGAATATTAGTAAAAATAAAATAGAAGGAAAAACCATATTTTAGGATAATTAGATAGAAATTCATTAAATATGATATGACAATATAACTAAAAGGGTATGATAATAGACAATCCATATGTTTGATATGTGATGATTCAATATACACGATCTATTTATAAAAACAATTTAAAAATTACATATTCATATTATGTGATAAGTAGTTCTTAGACAATCCTCCAAGATCTTATTGGGTTTTGGCCTGGACTAGTTCCATCGATGTGGCGTCCGAGGTCCGACCTTGGGCCTTATATTGGTTCATTTGACATCTTGGTGTAGGTCGTCCTTTTGGGCCTTTGAATTGGGGTTCCGAGTTGGGTTACCGAATTGGGCCTCCAAACACGAGGTGTGAACAGAAATATATAAGAAAGAATACAATTAGTATTAAGTAAATTTTATTTATTTCAATCAAGTTTCAAATTAAATAATGACATGTATATAATGTTATTGGAATTAGTATATATATATATTGTTTTGTTTTGATTTACAAAATATATATTCGACACAATATGAAATATGAGTTTAATTTTGATGCACTGACAATATAAAAATATTTTACATTGTCATCCAATCAAAACTGTAATACCTTGGGTAGTCTGAGTTTGTTTGAGTAAGAGATCACGGTACACCCGAGGAGATAGGACCATGTGGGCCCACCTTTCCCCTCTTTTTCTTTTCCTTTTCCTTCTTCCTCCTCCCTCATTCCCGTCACTCTCTCTCTCCCTCTCATTTTCTCTCTTCTTCTTCTTCCTCATCCCTTTCTTTCTTCTCTAATCCAAACCCAAACCCCATTAATCATCAAAGATCAAGTTAGCATTGCTCATCTAGTATATTGAGGGTAAGTGTAGAGTATTTCTTTTTCTCCATTGATGTCTATTTTCTCTAATTTTCGGATTTGGGGTTTTAGGGCTAAAGATTGGGATTTTTGATTTTGTTGTGAGATCGAGGTTTGTGATGTGTTCTCTAGGGTCCCAACCAACTAGGGAAGCTCCGGGGAACTCATCCTAGCTCCGGGTGGTGTCTTGGAGCTCATTGGAGTAATTTGTGAGTAATGGGTTATTTGTGGTTTATGTATGATTTTGATTGAATCTGTGAATTTCTTGTTATGATAGTTGATAGGGACTGAGATTGGTTGATATATAATTGATATTGAATGTTGGTTGCGTTTGATTTAGATGGGTTGTGGTGAAAATGTGGATTTGAAGATGATTTTCGCGAAGTTTTCTGCAGAATTTCGTCTCTGACCCAGGCTGTAATCGATTACAGCGAATTGGTAATCGATTACTGTAATCGATTACTGTAATCGATTACCAAGACTCTGTAATCGATTACTGCGGGTTTGTAATCGATTACAGACAGCTTATTTTCGCAAAAATTTTCTTCAGAACGAAATTTGAAGCTGGTAATCGTTTACAGAGGCCTGTAATCAATTACATCAGTACAAAAAACTCTATTTTTAAGACTTTAACTTCAAATTCTTATACTTTTAAGTTAAGTATTCAAATCCATTCGTTCACCACTACCCCAAACTCGATATTGAACTGTTGTAATGATGATGATGAATTGATTATGTTGTGATTATGAATGTTATGTGCCACTAACAACGTTAAGTAAGATAAAAATTGAATGAATTAAGAGATGGTAAAACGACCTGAGGAGGGGCATAGCTCGCGGGGTCGTAAATGGGAAACCTGATGAGGGGCATAGCTCGCGGGGTTTCCCAGTATTGTGTCTGATGAGGGGCATAGCTCGCGGGACATCCATACTACCTATGAACATGAGTCGGTGAAGGTGCTTGTGACGTGAGAAGGGGGGTTGAATCACGTCTTCTTAAAAACTTTGCTTCCTGAAACTTGCAATTCTGATCAAGCTATAAGCTTGTCTAGTTATAGAGTGCAGCGGATTAGAGAATGATGCAAGCTTAAGTTTCGAATTAGCTTAGCCTTAGGTGTAAGGCCTGCTTATGTTATAATCACTTTGTGCTTGTAGATTAAGTTAATTGATGTAGCCTTTGAGCTTTGGCTCTAGGTGGCTAAGTTATGTTACTTTAATCAAGTTAGGTGCAAGTGTGTGTGCTCTATGTTATGCGAAAATGCTATGTAAAAGATAAAGGTAAAGAGAGTGCACACAGTAAGTTTTTATACTGGTTCAGCAATGTGCCTACTCCAGTCCTCAAGCTTCACTTGAGAGTTTACTAATCACCACCTCCAAACACTTGAAGGATTTCTGCCTCAGCACACCACTGGGGATTTCCTGCACTTCACACCTGAAGTGACTAACTGCACCTCAGCCTAGAGATGACTTCCTTGCCTTCAACACTGAAGGTCTTTCTACCCTGCCTTGAACCTTCAAGGACTTCTGCCTTCACAACTAGAAGGACTTGTACAAACAGTAAATTGAAGAGATTCTTGTGATTCTAAGAATCAAATAAGAACTTAGAAACAACTAAGTTTTGCTCTTATTTGATCTTCTAAGCTTAACTTGCAAAAGCAAGAGTATTCAAATTGTTCTAGCTTAAACCTTACAAATTACCCCTTTTGATCTAAATATATATGAATTCGAGTACAAAGAGTTGTTTGGATTTTTGACAGAGTTTCGGCTTTTTTGTTCTTGATTCTCTTGATGCTCTTGTCAAATGATGGGGTATTTATAGGCATCAAAGTCCACTTCCAAATAAGGAAACTTTGAACTTGTCTTTAATGCTTGAGCTCATGCTTCCATGTGCCTATTGCTTACTTGAGCTTGCTTGAGCTTAATCTTGCTTGAGCTTCCTTGGTGTGCTTAGCTTGTTCTACTATCACCAAGCCTAGGTGATTAGCTTTGGTTGCTAGGTAGCTTTGCTTACTAGCTTGAGCTTGCTTGAGCTTCCTAGATGTGTTGAGCTTGTATTTTGCTCCACTTAGAGGTAGCTTGTGTTGCAAGAAGCTTCCCTTGGTGTCTTGAGCTTATGCTATGCTCCACCTATAGCTTGCTTTGAGCTTATGTTATGCTCCACCTATAGCTTGCTTGTGGTGCAAGAAGCTTCCCTTGGTGTCTTGAGCTTATGCTATGCTCCACCTATAGCTTGCTTGTGGTGCAAGAAGCTTCCCTTGGTGTCTTGAGCTTATGCTATGCTCCACCGATAGCTTGCTTGTGGTACAAGAAGCTTCCCTTGATGCTTTGAGCTTATGCTATGAGCCTCTAGCTTTAGCTTATGTTATGAGTCTCTAGCTTTAGCTTGTGCTATGCGCCTCTAGCTTGCTTGAGGCTATGTTATGCGTCTCTTGGGTGCTCTTTTGCTTCAAGTGTTTTCTTAATATTTTTAATACCTCATAGGTTAACCTCCTGAAACACTTGATGAAACCATTAGTATTCACAAGCAAAATTCTTATCCAACACTTAAAGATTTTTATCATTCAAAACATCTTATGACAATGTAGGGTTCTTGGAGCTAACAGTCGGGGCCGTGCTCCAGGTGTTCATAGGTTAAAAGCTACCAAGATAAAGAGACTGTATAAGAACGATGAATTTGATATATATATGTATATATATTTGGTTTATGTTGTAACTGCTTTGTACTGTTGTATCCTACATACACTGCTTATAACCTGTTTATTCACTGAGCGTATGACTCACCACTTCATACAACATGTTTTCAGATCAAGGTGCAGATCAAGGGACGAGTTCATCCGTTCCTCCGGGTTCTTAGATTCGGTGAGCCTCATGTGTTAGAGGCATTATGTATTTCCTAGCTAGTGTATGCTCCTTATGTTACAGACAGGATTTCCTTAGACTAGGGTAGTGGATGAATGTTGTATAAGTCTATGTAGGACTTATTGTTGTTGTGTTGATGTTGTTAGGCTTATTTATGGACATGTATGACATATATATTAGGTGTAGGGATTGTGTATGATGGTTTATGGATTAAGCTGAATGTTATGACCAGACTATATGTATGGATCTTATGTATGTGTGTATGTTATTGTAGTTGTGGTGGTTGTTGTTTAGCTGGATTGTCGTGTGGATTACAGGTTAAGGCTGACATGGGGCTCGGTGTCCCATGTGCCGGTCACGATCCGAGTTGGGTCGTGACAAAGTTGGTATCAGAGCGTAGGTTGAGTCGTGTAACTTATGGAGCAAACTGTTTTCAATAGGGTGACAATAGTGTAAATGGTTGCCGGCCCATTTCCACAAGATTGTGACTCTAGTGAAAGCTTTTATAGGATGTCCTATGGTTTTGTCTTGATGTTTCTGTGTGGTGATCCCTTATTGTTCAGGGTCACCTCTTCTGCTGTTTTTCTGAACGTTTGTTTGTTTGTGTAGCTATCTTGTTCTGACCATGCCTCCTAGGAAAAGCACCCGAGGTAGACCTCGTATCAACAGGGACCCTCCTCCTGAGCAAGAGGCTGTGGGACCCCAAGGGGGCAATACAGATTATGACCGCGATGCAGAGATCCGGGGCGTCAGACTCTGAACACTTTGATGCAGATGCTGGCGAATCAGAATAATCAGAATTAGGAAAGAGAAGAAGTTCCCCCTAACCCTGAATATGAGCTGCCAAGAAGAAGGCCACAAGTCTTTGGGCCTACAGAGGTGTCGCTAGAGGCGTATCTGAGGCTTAATCCGCCAACCTTTTCTGGAGATTCCATGGATGAAGACTCCGAGGAGTATCTTGATAGGGCTACGAGAGCTCTACGTGCTCTCCAATGCCATGATGTGAGGGCCGTAGACCTTGTTACCTACACTCTGCAGGGCACTGCAGCCCACTGGTATGAGACCTTAAGGATTGAAAGGGCAAACATGAGGAGACCACCACCAGTATGGGAAGAGTTCACAGACGCCTTCGGGGCAAGATTCTTTTCAGAGAACCGAAGGGAGCTGTTGGCTGACCAGTTCCTTAAGCTAAAGCAGACACAGGGCATGCCCGTAGTTGAGTACGCTACGCAGTTTACTCGTTTATGCCGATATGCACCTCATGAGATCACTCCAGAGGACCGGAAGGTGTGAAGGTTTGTGAAGGGGCTCAGGGATCCGATGCGATCCATCTTGCACAATGAGATTGGGCGGAAGACTTTTTCTCAAGTCATGGACACTGTAGTGGGGATTGAAGGTTCTCTAGAGGAAGACAAGCCTAGTAGAGGGTTTGACAAGAAAAAGAAGACTACAAGACAGTTCTCTGGAGGATCCAGTTTTGATGGATCTCATGAACCGAGTGTTCAAGCCATTCTTGGATCGTTTCGTCATAGTCTTCATTGATGACATCTTGGTGTACTCTAAGAGTGTTGAGGAGCATGAGCATCATCTCAGGGTTGTGCTGCAGACTCTTAGGGACCACAATCTTTATGCCAAGTTCTTTAAGTGCGAGTTTTGGCTAGACCGAGTAACCTTTCTGGGGCATGTAGTGTCTAAAGATGGTATCATGGTGGATTCGAAGAAAATAGAAGCAGTTCAGAAGTGGCCTAGACCTGCAACGGTGACGGAGATCCGCAATTTCTTGGGTCTTGCGGGCTACTACCGGAGATTTGTCAAAGATTTCTCCCGGATAGCAGCACCTCTCACCCAGTTAACTCAGAAGAACACGCCTTTTCTGTGGTCGGAAGCTTGTGAGTCAAGTTTTCAAAAGCTGATGGAGGCTCTGACTACCGCTCCCGTTTTGGCCTTACCTATCGGTTCAGGAGGCTAATCAGTGTATTGTGATGCTTCCCACATTGGGCTCGGTTGTGTTTTGATGCAGAATGGGAGGGTGATGGCTTATGCCTCAAGGAAGTTGAAGAATCACGAGCAGAACTACCCCACTCATGATTTGGAGATGGCGGCGGTGGTGTTTGCTCTCAAGATCTGGAGACACTACATCTACGGAGAGACGTGTGAGATCTACACCGACCACAAGAGCTTGAAGTACATCTTTCAGCAGAAAGACCTCAATTTGAGACAGAGGCGGTGGATGGAGTTGCTGAAGGACTATGATTGTACCATCTTGTATCACCCTGGAAGAGCAAATGTAGTCGCTGATGCTTTGAGCAGGAAGTCTAAGGGTAGTCTGGCCCACATTGCTGTTGTGAAGAGACCGTTGGTTGAGGAGATCCATAGGTTGGAGTCGGAAGGCATGCACTTCGAGTTAGGGAGATCTGGAGTACTCTTAGCTCATGTGCGGGCTCAATCCTCTTTGGTGGATCAGATTAAATCTGTTCAGCGTGATGATCCAAGGCTTGCTAAGCTAGTGTCAGAGGTCAGTGAAGGGAAGAACGTGGAGCTATCTCTAGACTCAGAGGGTGTTTTACGGTGTGGACAACGGTTATGCGTACCCGATGTGGGTAATCTGAGGAGGTTCATTCTAGAGGAAGCTCACAACTCCAAGTATTCCATCCATCCAGGTAGCACGAAGATGTATCAGGATTTGAAACAGTTGTTTTGGTGGGAAGGTATGAAGCGGGATGTGGCAGACTTCGTTTCCAGGTGCTTGGTGTGTTAGCAAGTGAAAGCAGAGCATCAAAGACCCGCAGGGTTGTTGCAACCGTTGGAGATACCCACGTGGAAGTGGGAGATGATCACCATGGATTTTTTGACGGGATTACCCCGCAGTTTCCGAGGCTTTGACTCCATATGGGTGATTGTGGATCGACTGACCAAGTCGGCCCACTTCATCCCGGTTAAGACGGCTTACGGAGTGCCTCGCTATGCTCAGTTGTTCTTGGAGGTGATTGTGCGACTCCATGGTATTCCTGTCTCCATCATCTCGGACCGAGGTACTCAGTTCACCTCCCGATTTTGGCGATCCTTTCAAGAAGCTTTAGGGACT